>JANIJG010021328.1:0-25258 GCA_024611175.1 Megaceryle torquata | reverse complement strand
GGAAGGGAAGGGAAGGGAAGGGAAGGGAAGGGAAGGGAAGGGAAGGGAAGGGAAGGGAAGGGAAGGGAAGGGGAAGGCCCTGTCCCTGAGGTATCACACTCCCTATCTGCCCCTAGGCACAGGAGGTCCCTGGTGTGAAGATCTTCCGCTCCTCCTCCACCCTCTATTTTGCCAACGTGGAGCTGTACTCTGAGGCCCTGAAGAAGAAGGTAGGAGAGCCACCAGCCCCCGGTACCCCACCAGGGTAGCGATGGGGCACCTGGGGACACAGGGCTATGTTGTTTTGCAGAGCGGCATCAACGTTGACCGCCTGATTGAGAAAAAGAAGAAAGCCCTCAAGAAGCTGAAGAAACAGCAGAAGAAAGTGGAGAAGGAGAAGGCAAAAAGGAGAAAGGTGCTTCCCTGATGTGAGGGTCCTCCCCAGTGCCACCCTGCACCACTACCCTGCCTGGCCCTGGCCCTCCTGCTCGGCTCGGTGGCCCATGAGGCTCACAGTTCAATCTGGGTGAGGCACTGGGGCAGAGCTGGGCCACAGTGTCACACCCAAGGTTGGTAGGGAAAGCCAGGCAGTTAATGATTAGGACGTTAAACCAGTGAGTCATTAGCCATTGGGTGAGTTAATTAGAATTAAGCGTGAGAGCAAAGGCTGACCAATGCCCACTGAGCCCAGCTCTGGAGAGGGTCACTGGGGAGGGGGGGTGGCTCCTGGTGCATGCAGGAAGAGCCCAGGTGTGGATGTAGGTGTGAGTGAGGCACCCGCTCCCAGAGCCACCCACTGCCTGTGCCCTAATGCCACCGAGGGGCCTCACCAAGCCCCACTGCTCTATAGGGCACAGCAAGCTGGGGGGGCAGGGCATTGGCAAGCCAGGGGTGCCCCCAGACCTCCTGCAGTGAGTTTGGTCTCCTCCCTCCCCCAGCACATGCAGGATGGGCAGAATGGTCCAAGTGTGGCAGTGATCGAACTGAATGAAGCGGAGGGCAGCACACCCCCCAAGCCCACCCTGCGCTCCTTGGGGCTGCCCCAGCCTGGCTTCCACTCTGTCATCTTGGACTTCAGTCCCGTCAGCTTTGTGGACACTGTCTCGATCAAGTTCATCAAGAACGTAAGGGGCTGGGGAGCAGGCAGGCTGGCAGCCTTGTCAAGGGTGTCCCCAGGGCCTTGTGGAGTGTCCTGATGGCTGCTGCCCAGCCTTCTTCCCAGGGAAAACATTTTTTGTCATCCGCAGATCTTCAGGGATTTTCGTGACATAGAAGTGGATGTCTTCATTGCTGGCTGCCCAGGTGCGGAAGTTCTGCAGAGCCATCAACCCCTGCAGGGCATGTCCACCCCTTCGGGATGCAGCTGCTCGTTTGGGGTGTCCCTTCCCCAGGGACAGGTGCTGCAGGTTGTCCCATGGATCCAGTCTGAGTCCCGTAGTCCCTGGGCAGTCAGCTGGGTCGCTGGTGATGGCCCTGGTGTCCCCTGTGTAGCAGGAAGGATGCTGCTCAGGGTGGGGGTGGTGTGCTCAGCCAGGCAGCATAGCTTTGGATGTTTCTTCCTCCACACAGTGCCCGTCCTCGCCCAGCTGGAGCGGGGCAACTTCTTCAGCTCGACCATCACCAAGCACTGCTTCTTCCCCTCGGTGCACGACGCCGTGCTCCACATCGGCGAGGAGCGGCGCCTGGCCTCGGTAAGCACCCTGCCTCGCTGTCCCCATCCCCGTGAGGGGGAGCGAGCGAGCAGCCCAAGCCAACCCCTCCTCTTTGTCCCCCGTAGGTGGACCTCAGCACCAGGATGTAGCCCTGCAAGCGGAAGCTGTCTCCCCGAGGACCCGGACAGGCAAGGAGGCCTTTGCCACCATGTTGGCACCAACTTCCCCCCCCCCCGCGCCCCCTGCTCCGGACTCTCAGCGTTGGGGCCCTGGCCTGGCCGCCAGCTGCCGCGGGCCGCACCAGGCGCCCGCACACCGCCCCCTCAGCCCCAGCGCCAGCCTGTCCCGCACGGACAAGACCTGGCTTCTGAGGTCTGGTGATGGCGCGGGGTGGGGCCCTGGCCCCGGCAGGGGAGACCCCTTCCCGGCAGCGGATTGGCGTCGCGAATTAAACCGTGTGGCGTTTGTCAGGCTGTCGTGTAAGGTCATTTCTCCGGTAACGGTGAGCCGGGCACGGCCGCTCTGGCTGCGGCCAGGCACTGGTGGGTACGGCCCGCCCGGGCCAGGCCCTCGCTGCGAGCAGGCCGGCCTGACACGCCTGACCCTCTGACAAATTTTCTCGCACCTACCGGCCCCGGGCTGTAGAGATCCCAGGACGCCCGCTCCCGGCGAGCCCCGCGGCACCAGCCGGCCCTCGCCCTGTCCAGCCACTAGGGGGCGCCGCCGCCGCCCGCCTGCGCCGATCTGAGCTAGTCTGCGCTTGCGCCTCTCCACCCACGCGGGAACGACCCTCGCGCGTATGCGTAGCTCTGGCTGGCTTCGGCCGGCTCTGGCACTCGTGCGCATGCGTGTACACCGCCCCCGGGCCCCGCCCCTAGACCCCGCCTCCGGACTCTCCCCTCCGGCCCCGCCCTCTGGCCCCGTCTCGGCGCGCATGGGCACTGCGTCTCTCCCGGTCGGGCGGCGGTGCCGGCGGCAGGTACAAGATGGCGGCTTCCTCAGTGTGCCGGGCGGGTTGTCTGGCCGGGCGGGCTATGCTGCGGGTCTCTTGCCCTTCTGTGAGTCGTTGCGGTTGGTGGCGGGGTCGGCGGCTGCGTGAGCTGGGGGGGAGGCAGTCAAGGGGAGGGGAAGTCTTCGCGGTGCTGTGGGGTTGCCTGGCCTGGTTTCGGCGGCCGGCCTGGAAGGTCACGAGGACGCGGCGGCCGGTGTGGGGCGGGCGGCGGTCGCCTTGGAAGCCCCTTGCTGCGGAGTGGACTGGAGTGGAGTGGCGTGCTGGTGGGTGGGGGCAGCGGTGGTGGCGGCGGCCTTCACCCACTGCTGGGCTCGCCGGGGGCCTGCTACGTGCTTCTCTCCCTCGCACTGGCTTTGACCGGTTCTTGGGACTCTTCCCTGGCATTTTTGACCAGCTGGGTGCATCTGGTGCTGCGGAGAATTTTCATCCCTCTGGTTTAACAAATGGTGTATGGCAGAGTCTCCCCAGTATGAACACGAAAGAGCTGCTCTGGCCTAGCTTTGGTCAGCTGTGTGCCCAGCAGTGTTCTGGAGGCCTCCCCTGCAGAAGGGAGTTGCAGGTTAGTGCTGATGATAGCCTGTATTTATTTATTTATTTATAGACGGCTTTATTGACTTTGACAAGGAACCGAGGTGCTGCCACTTTTGTCCAGACACTCCAAAATATTCCTGAGACCCAAGTCACTACTCTGGACAATGGTCTCCGTGTAGCTTCAGAGGAGTCCAATCAACCAACATGTACGGTAAGTTAAATGCTTATTTTAAACAGTCAGCCAGTCTGTAGCCGGCCTTCTAAAAGGGACATGCCTCTGTGTGAACCACAGCTTTTGACAGAGACCCTGCCACTTTGTTTCACTAATTGGGGGGATTAATGTAGCAGTAGAAGGCCTAGCCTGGCTTTTTATGAGTCTGTAGTCAAGATTTTGTGCTCCACAAGTTTTCTCAGCCTTACAGTTTTTGTGTAAGCAGCAAGTGATCAGCAGTAGTTGCATCTCTGCCAAAACTAGCAAAGCTGCTAGAGAAAAAGCCAAAATGTGTATGGGGAATGGTTGCTAGCACTTGTTCTTATTTTGGCACTACTAGTGCAGCATCTGTGGAGCTGACCTCTTGGCCCTGCTGTTACATTGGTGGCATGAGGCTGAAACATACTGTTTGTTGTCTTCTCTGATATGTGTACTTGATGCTTTTTCTGTTAGGTGGGTGTGTGGATTGGGGCAGGGAGCCGTTATGAAAATGAGAAGAACAATGGGGCTGGTTACTTCCTGGAACATCTGGCCTTTAAGGTGAGGAGCTATGCTAGGTCTGGCACAGGACTGCATGGAGAATGGTCTAAATATTCACTTAAGTATTGTACTTTTGCTTCAGAGGCTATAGCTGTTGAGAGAATGTAAATCAGGTCATTTGAGTCACAGGGACTTGGCACATAGTATAAAAATAAGCTTCAAAAAGTACCTAGCCTATATGGTGTTCTTTGTTTAAATATATGTTGACTTGTAAGCATGTGTGAATTAAGGCAACTCTTATTTGCTTGTTGGTATTTCCCCTTTTGAAGGAGAGCAAGCTGTCAGTAACAAGTGACAGTGACTCTCTGACACTGTGGTTCTAATCCCTGACTATCCCAGCCACTGTGTAGCGCATGTGGAGGACTGTTATGCAGCATATCTCTCAGGTTAGCAGGCAGAGCTCAAAGCAGCATTTCCTGTAGCCATTTATTTTCCTTTGGTGTTCTCAGGGGACTAAAAGTTTAGAGGCTACAGCTCTCTTCTAATAATGTGCTTGCTGAGCAGGCTGAGGGCAGAAGGCATTTAAGCCTGGAACTTGCTGGCTTGAGTCCAGCCTGTCCCATCATAGACAACTGCAGCATCTGGATTGCTCCTTAAGAGATAAGCTCTTCATTACAAGTAGTTTTCTGCTCCTGCACTGGCTTCTGGATATTGCTGCTTGGATAGATAGAAACCTGCAAAAAAATGGGGTGGTTTTTTTTGTTTATTTTGGTTTGGTTTTTGTGTGTGTTTGTTTGGTTTTGTTTAGGCTTGTGCTTGGTTTATTTCCACAGATTCAATCTTCAGCCACTGTGGTCTCTCAGTGTAGGCCTCCTCCTTCCCTGCTGGGTTTCTGTTTGGCTTTCAAAATACTCTTCAACCCTCCTTTAGCTATAGTAAATAAGCCAAGTTTTAAGGCTCTTGCTTTCTGCCTTTGCTTTTGGCTTTTATGAATCATACAATGCGTTTTATTTTTTAGGTCTTTACTATTCTTTTCCTTGTTTTAGTTGTACCTGAGCAGGGAATCTGTTTCATAACTGTGTTTATCTGTTTTCTTTAAGGGCACAAAGAAACGTCCTGGTGCTGCCTTTGAGAAGGAGGTGGAGAGTATGGGCGCTCACCTGAACGGGTACACTTCACGTGAGCAGACTGCCTATTACATAAAAGCCTTGTCCAAGGACATGCCCAAAGGTAGGATGTGGGCGAAGTCTGACTTGGAGGTTAAGGAAGTGCCTGTACTTGTGTTTCTATCCCAGCAGCAGCCTTTCTAACAACAGACCAGGGCATGAAGCTGTAGCTGAGCAGTAAATTGACAATTCCAGTTGGTAGTTGAAGAGCACTGCTCTGAGATGGTGTGTGAAGGCTTCAGGCTCATGTGTTCCCAAAACCAGTTTTTACATCAGGCTGCACTGTATTGCCAGGAGGGAGAGGGGAGGTTCAGTAGTCTGTGATTGTCTTAGGGACCTGAGAATCTGAGATCAGTGATGGCTATTGTATCAGGAGTCCTCAGAGCAGCTCTTGCAGGTGCTGCTTGTGCTCTGTACTTCCCTCTTTGGGTCAGTTTTGTCTGAAGGCTGTGATTTGATTCAGATCTGGGGGCTATGCTGTAGATGTCACAAGCCCTTTTGTCAGGATTTGGTGTATTTCTGCAGCAGTGCTGGGCTTCTGACATGCTTCATCTCCTGCAGTTGTTGCCTGCTTTCCATGAGCAGTGATGCTTGTCAAGCTGTCTTGGACACTTTGTGCTAAAGCAGTGTTGTTTGTCCCTCCCTGGTGCTGTAGGAACGGATAATACTAATTTCTGTTGTGTCCTATCCCCTCCCCAGCATAATTTGTTGCTTGCTGCTCTTGTGGTGCTGCAGCTCCTAGTGTGTCTTTCTTCCTTTCAGCAGCCCTGGGGAGCAGTCAAGCAGTGGGATTGTTAACAGAGAAAATTTGTTGCAGTTGTAGAGCTTCTGGCTGACATTGTGCAGAACTGTGCTCTGGAGGAGTCTCAGATCGAGAAGGAGCGTGGTGTCATCCTTCAGGAGCTGAAAGAAAATGACAGCAACTTGACAGAAGTTACCTTTGATTACCTTCATGCCACTGCTTTCCAAGGGACTGCACTGGCCCGCACTGTTGAAGGGACCACAGAGAACATCAAGTAAGCAATAAGCTGGGTGCAGTACACAGCCTATAGGTTCAGTCCATGGGGTGTGTGACTGTAGCTCCTCAGCAACTGCACAAGAAAACCCATCTGTACACAGAGGTGGTCTGTGTCTGTGGGCTTCTTGTTGAGTCTTGACTGTGCTTTCCCTCTTGGTGTTGGTGAAGGTGTAGTGCTGCACACATGCATTAGAATCTTCCACGCAGGATGTGAGGGTGGTAGGACCAGGATGAATCTTCTCCCATGCTTGTCAGTTTGACACCATTAGAGAAATGAAGATTTTTGGGGTGTTCATTAAAGCAGTGGCCTTGGGCATACACACCTGTTAGGGTACTGATAGCTCAGTGACCAGGGTCAGTACTCCCCAGTCTGCATGGAAGTCTGTCCTTAATTCTCCATCTTGTCCACCAGTTCTCTACGGTCAGGAATTAGAGCACAGGGGGGGAAAAAAAAAAAAAACAAAACAGATAGTGCAGTCTTGCTTCTGAAAAGTAATGTTGCCTCACAACTAAGAGAATCAACAATATCACTGCTGTCTCTGCACTGTGACCTTGCTTTTCCTCAGCCTCTCATCCCTCCAACTTGGAGATGCCGATCTCTACTCGGTCTCTGTGTTCTTTCTAGGCATCTGACTCGAGCAGATCTAGCTTCCTATGTTGATAGTCACTTCAAGGCACCTCGTATGGTCCTGGCAGCTGCTGGAGGTAAGTTCTAGATCCTCGTGATTCTAGGAAACCTGCATATTTTCAAGCTGGTGATCAAGCCCCTGTCACCCATCTGAAATGTAAAATCAGATTATTAAGACTGCAAATCCCTTTCCCTTTTCCAGGTATTTCCCACAAAGAGCTGGTAGATGTAGCTAGGCAACACTTCAGTGGAGTGCCTTTCACATACAAAGAGGATGCTGTGCCTATCCTCCCACGCTGTCGCTTCACAGGGAGTGAGGTAAAGTTACATTGGTCCTGAACAAACCAAGCAGCTGTGGCCAAACTGATGAATGAAGATCAGACTCTGTCGGGGAAAAAAATACGTGTATATCTCAGAAGCTGATGCAACTTCTGGTAGTTCGCCTGTGTTCTGTTCTTGGGGCTTATTGCTACAACATGTTGGGGTTTAGATAGGACCCAAATCTGTTAGGAATGCGAGGTTGTTGCTGATGTCATCTGCTGGAAAATTCACATAGGAGCAGCTGGTTTATGCTCAGTAGTGCCTGATACTTTAATTTCACTGGGATAACATAAAGTGCCCTGTTGGTTAGCCTGGCATTGAAGCAGGCTGCAGGCAGAGCTACAGTGCTCATTAGCTCCCTCCTCTTTTTGGTGGTTCTCTAGATTCGTGCCAGAGATGATGCTCTGCCTGTTGCCCATATTGCTCTTGCTGTGGAGGGGCCAGGGTGGGCCGATCCAGACAACGTTGTCCTCAATGTGGCTAACGCTATCATTGGACGCTACGACCGCACTTTTGGAGGTGGTAAGGTAAGAGGCTTGCGAGTGTGGTATGGAAAGCTGGGAGCCTTTTAATGTGCAGGATGATGGAGACCTGGGGTGAACACACTTTATGGGAGACTGCTGTGGAATGGTTAGGAGTTAGGAATAAGCTGTTGAAAATTCATTAGCTAATCTCACAACCTAACTGCTCAGTGGGGGTGGTAATGGAAGCAGGACAGTAGTCTATAGTCTTAATGATGCAATCTTGCCTTACAACTGCAAAGCAAGGGGAACTTGTTTAAAACCCCAGTATTGTCTTCATTCTCATCTGGAACCTTTCTGTCCTGCATAACTGCCAACCTCTGGTTCTCCCACTCCTGTGGTGGTGTGCACATCAGCTCCTCATCTGGGGCTGGGAAAGGAAATGGTTTTGCTGGATGGACTCTTAGGCCATTGTCTGGCTTTTCTACCAGTGAATCTCATCTATTGACCACATGAAGGGTCTAAATTAAGCTTTTCTTCAGCAAAATATTCCACTCTGTCTTGTCTGTGGTCTTTGTGAAAACAGCTCAGTTGGAAAGAATGTGAGCTGTGGGGAAGCTGTAAGACTGAAATGATGATTGTATCTCCATATTTACAGAATCAGTCCAGCAGGCTGGCTGTGCTTGCTGTGCAGCATGATCTCTGCCACAGCTTCCAGACATTCAACACCTCTTACTCTGATACCGGCCTCTTTGGTTTCCATTTTGTTTCTGATCCTCTGTCCGTAGATGATATGCTGTATTGTGCTCAGGGGGAGTGGTAAGTACAGCTTCATTAAAGGTTCCTGTTTAAGATACAACCCTCTTGAAGGAGGCTGAGCTGGGCAGGTGTAAGCATATTAGGTCTTTGGAGAGCTGTGTGTCTCTAAACTTCTTGGTAACTTGTGTTCTGGTGAAGTGATCCTGTAAGTGCTTTCTCTTTAGTCCTGGGATGCAGCTTTTGAGGAGCTGTTTTAATTCTTTAGGGCTCTTCAGGTCTTGCATTCATGCTTTCATGTATTAGCACCAAGGCTTTGTTTTTTTTTATATACAAGTGAGATGATTCCTTAGAGACAAGGCTTTCCCAGGTGCTCAAGAGATGTATCTGCATTGTCTTGTTAAGCCTAAGCAAAGCAGGCGGAGTTCCCGACTTTCAGGCTGTTTTGTTGTGGATGATAAATACCCTGCTGCTGGAGTCATACCAGCATTTGGGGGCCTTCTGTCGTCCATCTTACTGTATGCATGTATATCCTAGTGGTGATTTGAGGCTACATCTGAGATTCAGAGCTAGGCCATGCTGCGGTTGGAGCAGATGAAGTCAGCTGTTGCCCCAGAGACACAGCAGTTTGCAAGGGAGGAGGGGATTTAGCAGTTGGAGTCCAAAGAGGCTCTGTGGAACTGTCCTGTTCTTCCAGCATCTGTTTCCATAGCAGCTTTCCGTCCGTGGGAACAGCTGACAATCCCACCTTCTCATGTGATAGTGTGCGGCAGACCGCTTCCTGCTGTGCCTGATGGGTAGGCTGCAGCCGGCACCAGGGCTGCTTAGACCTTTGTGAGTGTAACTCAGCTTGTGACCTGATGGCTGATAGCCTCTGCCTGTGAGCTGGAGCTCTTGCCTCCTGCTGTTCAGTGCTCCGCAGTTCTTATCCGCTCTGTGGTGATTGGGAATGAATCTCAAGCCTGCAAGACGAGTGTTGTTGAGAACAGCTTGTATCTGCAGAGGCTTGGGATGGGGAGGAAGGAATTCACTTGCTGTCTGAGCAGAAAAACATCTTTAAGAGCTTTGTCTCCCCTCCAGGATGCGTCTGTGCACTAGTACCACTGAGTCAGAGGTGAACAGAGCCAAGAACTATCTCCGAAATGCCATGGTGGCTCAACTGGATGGTATGTCCTGGTTTATGGATTGACTGCTGTGCAGATTTCAGAGGATTACTGCTTGTGTCTCTCCTGGAGACCAGGAGCTTTGCTAGACATTGTAGTGCTGGTAGTGGGCCCTGGAGACCACTTCATTTGCCCTGCTCTGCATTCCTCCTGCCACATTGTCAGAGCAGCTGACCCCAGCCTGCTGTGTTCCGGGCTAGCTTTGATTCTGAACTGCTGGTCTTTCCATTCCTGAGGATGAATAACCTGCTGCCTGGGGCAGTTAAAATCGAGACCCTCAAATTGGTCTGCCTTGGTCATAACACTGTAGAGGCCAGTGAAGCAATCTTCGTATTGTGTAATGCCTGCTGAAGCTGTTTAGAGTGGGAACTGCAACTGGTACTTCATGAGAAGCCAGTTCAACTGTTAGTTTCTCCTATGTGCTGTGGAGTTCTGGAAGGCTTTCTGCTGTGCTGACCATGTCATACTTTCAACACCTAGGTACTACACCAGTGTGTGAGAATATTGGAACCCATCTCTTAAACTACGGACGCCGTATCCCTCTGGAGGAGTGGGATGCCAGGATTGCTGTAGGTATCCATTTGTTTTAGTTGGGATAGCTGAGCATGGTTGGTGTGAGTATTTTCTGGCCTTAGTTTGCTGCAGTAATATGAGCCTTACTTACCTCTTAGCCAGACTGCCTGGAGTCCAGACGGTCAGCTCGCTGACACTGATATAAACCATGTCAGAATCTCTGGCATAGACTCAGTGTATCCTGTGTTCCTGAGGCTGGATTCAGTCCATCACAGAAAGAGGGCATGTGCCTGTGTTAAGCAGCACAACTTGAAATTCCTTTAACAGTTTCACTAGGGGTGGTCAGCATCTAGTTTGTGTAATTTTTTTCAGCCACTGTATCACTTGGAAGGCTTAAAATTTTGGAATGGCATGTCTTCTGTACCCTCAGAAGAATGTGAGGTGTAGAACATGAAGCATCCTCTCAGATGAGCTGGGCAGTTGGTGCAGAAGGCCCTCAAGGAAGGGTCTGACAATGTCTGTTTCATGATCTTGATATCTAATAACTTCTAATTGTAAGAAATACAGGTCTGCTAGAATTAATTCCTTGTTTGATATTTATTAGGCCGTTGATGCAAGAATGGTGAGAGATGTCTGCAGTAAATACATTTATGACAAATGCCCGGCAATTGCAGCAGTTGGTAAGTACTACATAGCAATTAGTACCTGGTAGCTCCAAGACAGGAGAGGGTCAAGAGCTGAGTGGAAGTGAGCTGCAGGCAATTTGCATGTGTCTGTTCCCATCTCCTCCAAACCACTCTGGTTCCTTGATGACATCCTCTTACCTCTGCACATGAGATGTGCCAAGGCATATTGGCCAGGAGATCAAACCTGCATGTGATGGAGACACAGTGGCAGTGAGCTGCTGGCTGTTTGCCCACTTCTGTATTTGCTGTGGATCTGTGACTAAGATGGGGAGTCCCACAGCTGGGTGTGGGCCCAGCAGTGTCTGCCAGGTGTCCTTACCCTGGGGTCATGGTGGTTTATGTAAGGGAAGTGAAGGGACCTGAATCTCTTGTGCTGCTCTGGCATGTCTGTCTGGCCAAGGACAAATTTCTCTTGGAAAACCTGCCTGAGCAGCTCAGCTCTGCTGCCTCCTTCCTGTGTATTGTGGCTTCCCCTCCTCCATGCAGCTGTTTCTGCTGGCCTTCAAAGTGGAGCAGCTTGGAAAAGGAAGACAGCTCTAGAACAGGAAGCTAAAATGAACCAGCTAAAACCTCTATGGCTTGGTGGCTCCCTGTATTTCACACCTATATGTGGAGCTGTACTGGGCATTGTGGAGCAGTGTGAGAACTTATTCTGAGGAAACAAGTAATAGTTTCTCTGGCAGGAGATGGTATCTTCTGCTTTCCTGATGCAGGTTTGAGCTGTATGTAGTTGCCTGGATTTGTTCATAGCTGCTCTGGATTGTGAGCACAGTCTGCTCTGCTACCATCTGCTTTAAGACCATGGGAAACTGCACAGGGATTTTAACTACCTCCCCAGTGACTAACTGTTCTGTTCCCTCAGGTCCCATTGAACAGCTCTTGGATTACAACCGTATTCGCAGTGCCATGTACTGGATCCGTTTCTAGGACACGTCCCTGCAAGTTGGAAATAGTGAGACTGTGGACTGTGAAAGGCTCTGGCTTTGAATGTCTCATGTACTGGGGGCAAGATGAGTCCCATAAAAATCACTATCTTCTTTGTGTTAAATGTATAAAAATAAATACATCCTTTATGGAGTTGGTTCTGCCAGGAGTCAACTGTGTCTTGCTGGGTTGCGGATGTAGACTTTGTAGATTTTACCACATTGGTGAGATATTGGACCAGTTGGTCCTGATTTCTCAGGACTTGTACTAGAATCTTGTCTATGTCTAGCATCCTGTTTAGAGACCTTGTCTTTAGGATGGTTGAAGGAAGTCCTTCCACTGGTACGGGGCTGCTATTTCCACTGTGCCCTGTGCAGGCAGCAGCATAGTCAGGCTCAGGCTGGAGCCTGAGTGTTAGTGCCCCTGTGCTGTTAGTGCAAGCTAAGAACAAAGGACACTCATCCAAAGGGACTTCTGTGGTCTCCTGCTCATCAAGGAGATCAGAGTGTATCTATGGAGAGTCGATCATCTTCCAGTCCCTGGACATGGTAGCAATGTTTCTAGCCTGGTTGTCTGTGACCCTCTTGTTAAGAGTGGCCACCTCTGTGGGAGGGGTGGTTTGTGCAACACCTGTCTTCCTAACCAGTTAGACAGAACTGCTTGTCTGAGTTCCTACCACCCACTGAAGCTGGTGAGTGTGGCCAGCCTGGCCTTGGCTAATGCTGCCTCAGTACGATTGAAGCAGCCATCTCTAGGAGAGTTGGGATGGTGTGATGCGCTGGAGCTGTTACTAGGCAAGCATCTTTCTAGAGCCTGTTTGGTGATATGTTGCTTCTCATCTTCAGCTTCCCAGTTACTTGTGAACAGCTCAATAATGAGAGGTGGTTGTGGAGACTATTGGTGTTGGTCTACATGCTCCTCTTGCAGATGAGCCTCCATCTGTCCAGCCAGTCTTAGCTATATGCAGTAGCTTAGAAGCTCCTGACTGAAGTACAAGCCTTGAAGATAATCTCTAGATCTGAATAGCTGAAAGAGCCACCCAGCCCTTTCTGCTTTTTCTGGTGTTAATCTGGTTGTTCCTTGCCTTGCCTCCAGGGAGCTGGTACCATGGGACAGAAAGGATGAAACTAAGCAAGGGAGATGGAGAAAAGCTCCCCACCAGGTGGCACTAGCCTGTCACAGCTACCTTTGAAGCTGCCAGGTACTCCTGTTTAGTATTTGGGTTTGGGATAAATCTCCTTGGGATTCTCATTTAATTTCCAGGTGCTGCCCTGACAAGTGGGATTTAAAAATAGTGTAAAAGTTTCTAAGAGTTAGTCATTACACTTGAGACTAATCCAGTGTGCTAAATCATTTGTGCTGAATCGGGATTCTTGGTGAGAGAGTCAGTGTGTCTGAGCTCATTGCGTACGTTAGGCAAGTTTGAAACTGTTAAATGTTCTTGATGCAATTTGTGCTTAACTATCATTGCAAGCTCTGGCTCGTTACAAGTGCACTGAGGACTGAAAAACTAAACAAGCTCACTTATGCCTCAAGCCTTGTGGAACCAGTAAATGATTCTGTCTTAGTTTTGTGACTGCAGTCAGACTGTAATCCTCTTTTGTCTTCCATTGCTATGTATTTCATCCCCTACAGGTGCGCTTCTGGGGTGTTTTCAGATGGTGAGGAATAAAAGAAATACATCCTTGCTTTAGCATTTCCTACAAGTTTTCTTCTCTGGAGGTATCTGCCTGTAAATGGTTGTTTTCATTGAGTAATTCCCCTTGTGCGCTACTCTGTATGAGGAACAGAATCAAAGCCCTTTGCAACTGCTGCTTTCCAAACTGCTCTGTTTCTCTGCAAAGCAGTGGCCTGGCTGTGCTGAGCAGCATGTTCCTGGCACTTCAGCGAGGACTAACACTCGCTCCCTCTTTCTGACCCAGAGGCTGCAGCTCTGCAAGGGTGGCTGGCTTATGCAGCGTGAGAAGGTATTTTGTAGATGCTTTTATCCATGTAGAAATCTTAGTATCTGGGCTGATCTGGACTGGGAACCATGCCCTGGTGAGGTGCATTGGATGCAGTGTGCTGTTGGGTGCCTGCTAGCAGCAAGGAGTTCAGGTTCATCTGTGCCCAAGGCATTGGCATCTCCTGGCTGCACTTTTGATGGCACTCAGCCTTGCTGTGCCTGCCACGTTTGGGTGCTGTGGCAGGTTCTGCTTCCAGAAACATAGGCATCTCACCAGCTCTGGGGATTGCGAGGTTTGTGATAAACATTTTTCCCTGGTAAACAAGCAGCCAGACTGAAGTTTTAAAAGTGGAGGGGAGAAACCCATTCAGGTGTTTGATAGTGTTATTGCTTGGCCAAGATGCCCATACTGTGAGCCTTAGTTGAGGGGCTTGGGAAGTGTTACCTGGAGTTGATGCAGAGTGGTCAAGCAATTGGCAGCTAAATCCCTTCCTGTTGGAGGAACTGAAGCTCTAATCTGTCTGGCGGGTTTCTTGCTGTTTGAGCTGTAGGAATGTGTTTCTTTTCCTCACTGGAGCAGCCTCAGTCCAAGGGAATCAAAGCTGGGAAATATCTGACACTATGAAATTGTCCTATATCAGTGCTTTTCCTGAACCTTGAAAAAGTGAGATTCTCACTGGACCTCTCACCTTTGTTTCCGCTGCCCGGTGAAGGACAGTAGCAGTGCCAGATGAGGGAGTTGGAACCATCCCTAGAACAGGGCAATTTCACTGAAACTGGAGATGGTCTGGGTGACCTAATAAATCTGTTTCCTGGCTCTCTGGACAATACAAGATTATTCAGTGGGGCTCTTTGACCGGTTTTCAGTGGCTTAAGTGTTTTATTTTGTTACTTCACTTGGAAGGTTATTTGGGGTCTCATTAGACTGTACTGATAAATTTAGTTTGGTGTATGAATTGACCTTTGCTCCCTCTACTTCTGCAGAGAGCTGTCTTACCCTGTCGTGGTGAACTTTTCTCTTTGAAGCTCATGCCCTTTGCCTACCTCTAGGCAATTGCTTTCCCTCCCTGCCAACTTGGCACTCTTGTCTCTTGACTGGAAGAGGAGGATTTGGAAAGGAGGATGCAGCGCATCATTGCAGGCACCCTAGGCAAGGCTCCACAACGCCACCTGCACAGTGCTTCCCTGGCTTTTTTACACCAAACAGAACTATTCCAGGTACATAAAATCCAGCAATGAAAATGGGGAGCACTTGCTGGAGACCTGTGCTGAGACCAGGGAAACATGGAGTGCTCTGGCAGGAAAAGCTGTCACTGCCCCCAGTGTGAGGCTGCAGGGCTGGGACAGATGTACAGGGTGGATCTCTCATGGATCAGGCAGGCCCTTTGATATGTGAGCTGCTTGTTTGTGATCCAGGCGCTTGCCAAGAGAGGGGCCACAGCAGCCAATTGTTGGTAGTTGCCTCACCTGAACTAATTACTCACCCTGGAAAGTACAGTTGATACTGATCGTAGGTGCTGAGCCAAGCCTGTCCTCAGGGAAGCAGGGAGCTGCAGAGAGGCTTTCACAGAAATAAGAGGCTTGGAGCTGTGCTGCTTTCAGTGCCAGAGAACTTTTAGGAGAGCCCAAAGCCCCCTGGGCCTGCTTCTCTACCTGCTCTCCTGCCAAGGCTGATGAGAAATGGCAGTGGGAGCAATGGGTGAGTGGGGTTTAGAAGACAGCAGAAGTGCAACTCTGCTGGCGTCTTGTGATGCTGGAGCCTTGTGCTGCTTGGACCCCTTGGTGCAGGGATTGACCAAGGCATTGGCATGGCTGTGACCAGGAATCTTTTCCACTGACCAGCCCCTATGTAGTGTGGTTTGCCCAGGGGAAGGCCAGGGTCTCCCTGTGATGAAGTGTTGCCCATCAGGGTTGCAGGATTAGGAGGGTGAGTGTACTACTTGATTCTTGGCATCACAGGCTTGCCCTGCCCAGGCTCCCTGCACTTCCCCTTGTCCTAGCAGTGCACAGAAGGGCATCGGAAGGGAGGAACAGTGAGTGGTGGTATCCAGACACATATCCAACAACCCCATTTCCTATTTGGAGATTGAAATGGCTTGTGTAAAGTTTTGGAGTATTCTGTGGGTGGAAAAGCAACAGATAAAGGGCCCATCCAGGCTTGACTGCCAGCTACAGCTACCCCAGGTTGTGGTGAGGCATGAGGCTGAGCAGGGCACGGTAGCCAGGACTTGTCTTTGTCTCAGCAGCTTCTTTAATGGCATGTCTGGAAGGGGCAAGGCTGAGCCCTGAACACCCTCATTAAAAGCTGCTTTATTCCACACCTCATCCAAAGAGGATCAGTGGTTCTCTCTTCTATGAAAGGCTCTTCTTTCCAGTTCTTTCCGTTTGCCCATTTTCCTTCCTCAGGGCTCTGAGGCTTTTAGTGGGGCTCCCAGGCTGAGATTTGGCTTTGCTGCCTATTGCTGGGGATGCTTAGAAAAGCTACTAGAAGTGTGGTGCCTGGAGGAGGATCTGCCCAAGTTCCTCACCTGCCCAGGTATGGAAAAGGGAGCTGCTGGCCCAGCACTAAACTGCTGGGGGTGGCACCCTGGGGAGACTCCAGCCCTGGTCTGTGAGAGCAGGAGTGAATTTTTTTGTACAAAGATGTGTTGATGGGAGTAGTGCCTGTGCTGCATCACCTGCAAGGTGCTCTGGAGACATTGCTCCGGCTCCATGTCCTGCCATCCATCGCTGAGCCTCTGCTGTGCTCTGGGATTATTTAAGGCTCTGTATGCTGCCTTGATGTGAGAACCGCAAAGCACAGACAGCATGAGGACAGTGAAGGAAGCTGGATTTGAATGCCATATGACCTGATTTGAATGAGGCTAATTATATAATTAAGATATTAAAGCGGAAGCCTGAATATCTGAGCACTCTTCCTAGTTTTGCCAAGAGCTTGCAGTGTGACGCTGAGCATTTAGCTTTTTTGGGCACAATGTTTCCCTGCCACAGAGCTGGGTACCAACACTCGCTGTGTGCAACACAGTGTGAAGCTACTCCACCTGCGCTGCCCTTGGTACACGGAGACTTGGGTGCACAAAGTGTGTTGTGGAGCAGCCCATATACTGTGTTTTACTTCACATGTAACTTCTGTTCAGAGTACATGCTTGGATGATCATATAAAGCAAACATGCTTATCTTTTATTTGTTATATTTAGGAAAGAATGAGCTGACTCTTCTGGGGGCATTTTTTTTAAATTCCTTATTTGCATGTTTAATCTAGGAAATTAAAGCTGTGTTGCTCTGAGATTCAGGATTTGGTGTATATTCAGCTTCAGAAAACTGTCCTGGTTTTCTCTGGGTACAGTTTAGCACTGTATAGATTCATATATACCAGAACCTCTCCATTCTGACCACATTGCTCTTGAGCAGTGCTCCTAGCAACCAAAAAAACAGACTTGGTGCTACAGATGAAACCTGGAGTGTGTGATTTCCTGGCAGGGATGTATGAAGTGCTAATTGCCCATGGACACTGCAAGTGGGACGGGGACCTTTTTCTGGCATCTTGGTGCACAGGGGCTCTGGGAACCAGAGCAGCAGGCAGTGTGTCCATGTCAAGTTCCTGCCTCTCGTCACCTGGCACAAGGATGACCTGGTGTGCAGAGGAGCTCACAGGGAGAGGCAGTGCGTGAGTGGAGCCCTGGCCATCTGGGCTCCATGTGGCCTTAATGCATTTCCACCTCTTTCCCCCTGCCTAGCTGCTGCGAAGCTGAAGGTCACTGCTGCCCCTGGCCAATCTCTGCAGTGACTCTCTGGCTTCCCCCACTTTGTTTACAGCTTTGTGTTCCAGATGTGCAGCACTTGGCAGAAGCCCCAGTGAGATGGGAACACAAATATCTTCTGCCTTGCACGCGCAGTGGTGACTCACAGGTGACCTTGCCCCAGCTTTGCTGAGAGGATGGAGAGGGGTGAGGTCCTCACGTCCCAGGTTGGTGACTCTGGAAGGTGGTGAGGAGCCAGAGATGGGAACCTGCCCTCCTTCTTTGATGACCCCATGGACTTGAAGCTCAGAGAACCCCTAGTTGTTGTTCCTTTGGGAATGGCATTGTGGGGGTGCTGTCCATACCCCCATCCTCTCCAGGACCCTCACCTGTGCTGCTCAGCCATCTGCTGGAAGCTCTGCAGCATCCTGCCCTGTGTCCACATCTGTGGAGGTCCTTGGGTGAGGGGTGTGTGTATCTGTCTGCCCCAGAGCAGCCGGGTGATGCAGCCCTTCTGCTCAATGGAGGTATGAAGTCATCGGGGGGGGGGGGAGGGGGGGGGTCTGGGGCAGGAGTTGTTCCCATGGTGACAGACAGCGATTCACCCGACAGGGCAGGGCGGGTGCTTCGTCCTCCTTTTAATTCTTTTCTTCTGGAGTTGGGCACTCAGCCAAAGAGCTGAAGGAGCAATGGCACAGCCTCACAAGGGAGAGGGTGAGGACAAGTCTGGTCTTGTGAACTGCACAAATACTTCCAGAGTGTGGTCGCCTCTGTGCCCTGTCTCCTGCCCCACACATGAAGGGTGCTCCCAGCCCTTCCTGTAGCCTTGGTTCTCTGTATGCTGGGCCCCCCAGCTTCCCCCCTCAGCAGACTGATGATCAAACCTTTATCCTCCTTTGTATGAGCCATGGCTGCTGCGTAACACATTAAGGGTAGTGTCCTGCAGTTGCTGAGGCTCCAGCGCTCTTAGCTGGCATATCCCTGGTAGAAGAAGGCACAATGGCATCCTGCCAGAAAAAGAGCTTGTGCCATCTCTATGCCTTTACCAGCACCCAAGACTTGCAGAAGCCCTTTCCCAGGAGGCTGCAGCATGGCCCTGTCTCTTCAGTGGTATGTACCCTGCTCCGTGCCTCTGCCTGTCCTGAGCAGGGCCCCTGCTGTGCCTCAGTGCAAGCTCTACCGTCCCCTCCCTGGCAGAGCATGTGCTGGTGGGTGCCTGCTGGGCTGTGGTGTTGCCTGTCACATCTCCTATCAGCCCTGGAGTGTGGGTGATTATCCTCACGTCTCCATTAGGTGCCACTTGTGCAAGAAGTAGCCAAGCCCCGTGACGAGTGGGATGGGGGCTCTTCCATGAGCCCTGCCACAAACTTATATGGATCTGGAGGTAGTTTTTTAGGGGGTATTCACACAGATTGTGAAACAGTTGAATAGAGACAGAGAGGAAGTGTTGAGCAACCACCTGTCCTTCCAGCCTCTGGAGTTGCATCCCAGATGCAAAAGTGGGGAAACGAGCAGCATCAGCTGAAGAGGGAGTAAGCAAGGAGCAGCCTTACCCTGGCACATGGGCTGCGAGAGAGCTGAGGTGGGCAAATTGTGCCCACCTCCCTTGTGAGTGTGTGCTGGCATGCTGCTGGGCCAGAGCTGGCTCTGCCCCTGCCTGTGGCTTGGCAGCAGAAGGGCTTGGGCACAAGCCTTCCCGTGTCTTGGGAAGGTAAAGCCTGTCCCCAGTGAGCTCTGGTGCAGCAGCAGGGTTCTAGGATGGCCATCCAGTGAGTCCTCACTCCCATCCTTCAGGGTTGAGAATAGGGGCCCCCAAGGGCCACCTCCTTCAATTTGCAGCGCTTTCTCTTGGCAGTGCTCCTCCCCTGGGAATACAGCTGCACAGAGCTGCTACAGCTAGGGAGGTGTCTGCTGTTGTTGCTGGAGGAAGGGAGGAACAAACATGTGCGGCCCCATGGAGCTGTGCTGAACCCCATGTCAGGAGCAGCTTCTTGCAGCACAGCTGGCAGCATCCTGGGAATGACTCCAGCTTCCCAGGCCTGGGTGTTCTGTGCCTACCATCCTCCTCCCTGCCTGGAGAGCAGTTACTGTGTGCTCCTGCCACTGTACTGCTCCCCCCAGCACCCTCTGCCAGGCAGCTACCTGCTCCTGCAGGGTCTCCCCTCACAGGTCTCCAAGGTCCATGGGGACTCCCATGGCCGTGTTAGTCTGCAGCTGGCCTCGTGTCTTGGGGTGCCATGCTGGGAGCTGGGCAGATGCTGTTTTCCCAGCCCTGTGAGGGTGAAAGGGTCAGTCTTGGGTAGCAGAGGGGCTCCTGTGCACAGGGAAGGTGGTGGTGCTTTGCCCATGTTCTCCTGCACCAGCTGCTTCCATCTCTGAGAGTGAGGAAGAAGGGATGGGGCAGCCATGGCTTTCTGGTGCCCATTCCTCTGTGATGGGGTGCAGAGGTGCTGCAGGGTCTGGCACCTGGTGGGCAGCTTGCCTCTGTGTGTGGCAGGGCTGCTGTGCTGCCGGTGAGTGCCCTGTCTCTGCAGGGCTGGACTTTGTGTCCCGGGCTCCTGCAGACCCCTCTGCTCACCTGCTCTTGGGGTCAGTCTGACTTGATGCAGAGAGCAGCCATGCCATCTTGCTCATGGTGTTGGTGAGTATTTCTGGGAGCAGTGCTGGGCTCCTGCATGTCCCTCCAGTCCCCTGAAGCTAGGGTGATTCTCCTGTCCTGCCCCTTGGAGCTGGGTTTGGTGCAGAGTGGCAGGCACCCTGTGAGGCCAGGAGCAGCCCCTGCCCTGGTGGAAGCTCCACCAGCACCTAGTTGGGGCTGAGCCACCCCATCTGCCCTAACACCTTCCTGAAGGGATGCTGATGAGTGCTTGAGGCAGTAAGATAAGTGGCACCTTGGTGTTTGCAGGTAAGGTGATCTCCTCAGTGACCTGGCCTTGCTCTGAACTGCTCTCCCAGGGGACTGCTGCAGGAATGCCACCTTTCACCTCTGCATCCCCCTGCCTGGCCCAAGGCACTACACTGCCCTTGATGCTGGTCCCCGGGGAACCCCATGGCTGCCTGGGTTTGGGCAGGCAAGTCTGGGCGGCACTGGTGAGTGCAGGCACCCAGACGGGCATGGGCTGGCTCAGTCACCTCACGTGTTGAGTCATGCTCTGCACACCATGGACCCAGCCCACACATGCCCCGAGCATGTATGCTGCGGGCTGGTGGCTTCCTGTCATCTTCTCCTTCCTGCAGGTAACCAAGAGGAAGCTGCTTCCTCTGCTCTGCCAGCCCCTGCTCTTGCACCCAGTGGGTCCCTGGGTTCCTCTTCATGCACCCTTAGTTCAGCTGTGCCCTGGGCACTGCCTGCCCCTGCCTGCATACCCTGCAGCCAGAGCTGGCCTGGGAGCTCCTTAATCCACTGTGCCCCTGAGGCAGGTAATTTCTCTACCCTTAGGTAGAGGCAGGAGTTTCCCCTTCTGAAACTGTGTCCTGGGCTGGCTGAGGTGGCTTTGGGGCATGTGCACCCCACATGCCATCAGCATGGGGGGAAGCAGCAGTGGTCCCATGTGGAGGTTCTGGGGGGAAGCTCTGATGCATGTGGTCCCTGCAGCTCCACCCTCTCCTGCATCCCTAACGTAGGGGACAAGCCATGCTTATTTTTACAGAGACTGGTCCCTGCTGTGAGTGGGGGCTGGGGGGCCAGGGGCAAAGGGAAGCAGCTCATGCCTCAATCAGCTGAGAAGCTGGATTGTTGTAGGATGAGCCAGGCTGTGTGGGTGGTCACATGCAGCATGGGGCACATCACCTCTAGGGGCACTTCAACCCCTGCCTGCACCCTGTCTCCCCCTGGGTCCCTGACCCCCAGCCACTGTACAGCCTCTCTGGGCATCCCCAGCATCACCCAAAGCTCAGATGCAGAATGCAACTGATGAAGGCAGGTTGTTAACTAAAGACTCTCAAGCCCCGTGCAGTGCTGCTGGCTCTTCATCCTGCTGCTATTGTCCCCACTGTCACCCTCCCTTTCTGTCACGCTGGCCCTGTGCCATGGCAAAGTACTGCCAGCCCTCGGCAGAGCCCTGGAAGTACTTGGCTTTCCCCTTCTTTACTGTCCCAGAGAGCCAGCCTGCCCTCTGTGGTCAGGCTCACCAGGGCTGCCTTCTCCTGCCTGACTTTCCCAAGGTGGGGTCACATCTCCACAGTGTCACTCTTCCCTCCCTGAGCCCTGTCTGCCTGGACATAGGACCTGGCTGCAGTCCAGAGCAGCTTCGTGAGATGCTGGTGTGTGGCTGTGCCAGCAGCAGCCTCCAGACACAACAGTTTATGGTCAACAAAATCTTCTCATCCCTCTACAGCAGCTGTGGGGGGAGCTGGGACACCTGCCCCACCCAGGGAGCCCTGGCATGTGGGCAGAGTGGGCTCAGCCCAAGCCTGTCTGCAGTGGGACCATTTGTCTTCATCATCGTTCACCCACCAGACCCTCCCTGCTACTGCCCCAACATCCACTGTGGACCACACATCTGGGAACATCACCCTTGCTTTGGGCAAGCAGCAGATGCTGGGCAGAGAGGGCAGCTCGCTGGTCACAGCTTCACCCTGATGTGAAACTTTG
This sequence comes from Megaceryle torquata, assembly GCA_024611175.1. Classification (NCBI taxonomy): domain Eukaryota; kingdom Metazoa; phylum Chordata; class Aves; order Coraciiformes; family Cerylidae; genus Megaceryle; species Megaceryle torquata. Next base: position 3,478 of record JANIJG010021328.1, on the reverse strand, counting down.
CTTTATTTTCCTGCAGGGATGGGGCTTTGGGCAGTAGCAGGATGGGGGGCACTGCAAGATGTCCTCTCCAGCACAGAGGAGCTGGGAACCGGGAGCCTGCTTTCTGTTCCCCTTGGGCTGGCACAGCTGTCTGTCACCCCAACCCCCCTTGGGATAGGTCAGCAGGAGGTAAGGAGTGACCAGTTCCCCACCCTGGCCCATTTTGTGGCCTCTGGGCTTGCTGTGGAGCCCTGTGAGGTGGCACAGGGGTCCCTGAGGCCACATCATGAGTGTGATGCTGGAACTCCATCACTCTCCCCAAGCTGGCTGGTGATGATGGCAGGGATCCACAGTCCCCTTTCTCAGGATGCTGGGGGTAGACAGCTAAGTGCTGCGGCAGGGAGATGGTGGTGGCTGATGCTGGGAGCCATTCCTGGAGCACATCCTAACTGGCCCTCACAGCAGGTGAGGTCCCCCCTCTGGTTCCAGCCAGCTCCTTCTCCCCTTGTCCACCTCAGCACTAGCACTGCTCCCCTTTGCCTGAAAGCCCCTAAATTCAAGAGGCAGGGCAGCTCCCTTCCAGCAGCCCTGGAGCTGCCTTGTTCATGCCTGCCAACTGGGGATGCCTATGCCATGCTGGAGTGGGGAGCACTGCTGGCCCACCGTAGGGCCAAGAAACTCAAATTCTGTAAGTGATGTGGTGAATCCCAGCCCGTGCCTGACCAGCTCCAAAGGCAGCAGCTGTGGGATGTGGAAAGAATAGGTAGAGGATGGGGTGCCCAGAGCTGGCTCTGCAGCCCAGCACACATTTCACCACCCCCCATCTCACCGTGTTGTGTGACTCATCTTTTCTGCTGCCTGATGTAGAGCTGAAACCTCACCTGGGGCTGAGAGAACAGATTTTCCTGTAAGTTTCCCACTAAGGCAGCAGTATGGCCACCTGCCTGGTAAGCAGAGGGCAGGGAGAGGCTCAGTCTTGGTGCTTCCTACATGCCCATTCTCAAACTGGGCACTTCTTGTCCCTGGGGGTGGTGTGACCCTCTGGGTGGCTCCAAGCTAGTGCTCCCCCCTCCCTGCCTGCAGCTCAAGGCAGTGCCTTACGGGGAGCAGGGGTGATGGGCCATGGGAAGATGGTTTTGTGCTTCTTGTGATGTGAGACTTACAGGGCAGGAGAGGCTGTGTCACGGGGGTTGTGCGGCCAGCTGGTAAGTGACATTTGGGGATCAAGGTGGCATGCACAGGGCAGACAGGCATGAGGGAGCTGGTGTTAGGGTCAGTACTTTGGGGCTAAGCTAGCCAGGAGATGGGGAGCCCCAAGCTTGGACTGCGGGAATAAGGACTGATGGCCTGGCTGACAGCCTGCCAGGCTTGTTTTTTGGCATGTTCCTGGAGGGACTGGCGTGCGGCAGCACAGGGCGGCCTCGTGAGTCACTTGCACCTGGTGCTCTCCCTCCGCCAAGGCAGCACTCACTGTCTTGCGCCCTGGGGCCGCAGATTCCTTGCCTGTCCCTGGTATGCATGGGGAGCTGGGAAACAACACCGAGGGAGGCACTCTGGTTTTGGGGACCCAGCAGCCCTCTGTGCCTCTCTCCACTACCACCACAAGGAGAATGATGCTGACAAGATGGTGAAGATTCTTCTGGGCTTTCTGCATCAGACCATAGCAGTGCCTGCCATGTTCCCGGGGGTTCGAGGTGGCAGGCAGAGTCCCCGGCATGGCTGCAAAGCATCACTGTGCTGGTGCTTCTGTCCACAGTGCCCGCTGGGTGATGCTTGCCCCAGCGCTGCCCCTGTTAGCTGGGGTGACCCCTGGCTGCCCATGCCCTGCTGCTGACACCGCACCGTGGGGCAGCTCCACCAGCTCCGGGCTCAGGGCCAGCCACAGAGCCCTTGGCAGACCCCTCTGCTCCATTTAACGAAGCCCCTTGTCTAATTGGGGCAGGCCGACCTGCCTTCATTAAGCAAGCTCGGGTGGGAGGAGGGTTTGGGGACAGTCCTGACAGGGGGATGCTGGACTCGTGGCCGGACCCACAGAGCTGGGGCAGGCAAGGGGAAACCCATGGCCACTGTGAACTTAGGAGCTGGCCGGACAGGTTTGGGGGCCGGGGCTGGGGCCTAATGAGAGGAAGGCTACCGAAGAGGAGGGGATGCACTGCTTGCTGTGCCTTTAAGAAGAGTGGGGGCATCGCTGCTCCTCCCCTGCTTGGAAACAGTGTGTGCCTGGGAAAGTTGCCTGCAGCCGGCCCTGGAGCATCTTTGCTTGGTGGCAGGTGGCCCCTCCCCGGGCACCCAGCTGTGAGGTAGCCTTGGGTCCCAGGGACCCCCGCTGTCGCTCCCCTCTCTGCCTGCAGGAAGATGCCCCTGGACCTGCCTGTTGCCCCACCAGGAGCCAGAGGGAAGCCCCTGGGCTGGTGGCCAGGAGTGCACAGGTATGCAGGGTACTGTGAACAGAGGGATGGGGGGTGACCTAGGGGACAGAGGGAAGGTGGCATGGGGCACATGCCAGGCCCCTGAGACAGGATCAGCCCCAGGTGAGTACGGGTGCCAGCATGAAGGATGGCATGCAGCATGATGCACCCCAAGGAGCAGTGTGGTCCCATGGGGTGTCCTAGGAGTGGGGGGGTGCACTCTGGCCTGATGATGAGTCCCAGGAGACAATCCCCACCAGTCACGGGGCAGGCAGGGAGTGAGGCCAGGGCATCATGGGATCTCTGCTCACCTTGCTATCATCTCCTTTTCACCTCCTCCCACCACTACTGCAGTCCCACCATGGGCTTTCCAGTGTTTCTCCAGCTTTGGGTTAGGTCTTGGCCACCAGTCTGCTCTAGCAGCTGGTGTTCGAGCAGGGCAGGAGGATGCCTCACAGATGGCTCGAGGGCAGTCCTCTTACTTGAGCCGTCAGTGGTAGGGGTCCCATGTGACAGATACCTTGAGCTGTGGGTGCAGGAAAGGTCCTGACTGAGACCCGCCCATCCTGCAACCTCGTGGGAGCTGCGCTGGTATGGGGAGCAACCCTTCTCCACGACCATTGTCCTTCCCAGGGCTGATGCTCAGACACAGGCTCTAACCAGAGGGAGCCAGGGGTTCGGGGCCCCAGGGCTGCTCTACCCGGGGCCAAGCAGCGTCCTGAGATCCCTGGGCACACATTCACCCGAGATGGATGGAGGTGTGGGGCCAGGTCCTGGCTGGCAGGTCCCAGAGCCACTCACCACGTTCCTGGGACATGGAGGATGGAGATGCTAGAGGGTAAAGTACCTTGAGCCTCAGCAGGGCCCGTTCAGCCACACACAGAGGTCTCTGTGCCAAGTCCAAGAGAAAGCCTTCCTGAAGGTCCAAGGTGTCCTCCTTCATCCCCATCCCGGCGCCTTCCAGCCCCTGCCTGGGGTGGCACTTTAGAGGAGAACGGGCAAAAATCTGCTTTCCTCCCGTCCCCGATGAGCGGGTGGGAAAAGTCCGTTTGAGGGGGGCGGGCTGGGCGGGGGCCGCGGCGCTCCCCTTT
>JANIJG010021326.1:0-39458 GCA_024611175.1 Megaceryle torquata | reverse complement strand
GGGGCCGGGGTGTAGTTTGGAGGGGCAGGGTGTAGTTTGGAGGGGCTGGGGTGGAGTTTGGGGGGGCGGGGGGGAGTTTGGAGGGGGGGGGGTGGAGGGTGGGGGGGGGTGGGGGGGGTGGGGGGTGGGGTGGACTATCTATCGGTGTTAAATGTCTCTCGAGAGCTTTGCAAGTATCCTGCTCCGAAGAGACAGATACCTAAACAATCTGCTCCTGGAACCTCAGGAAACGCTTTGCTGCTCGTTACCTGCTCAGAGAGCTCCTGAAACAACGCTTCAGGTTTTGCTCCTTCCCACCTTGCCGCAGGGCTTGGGTGGGGGGGTGGTGCGCGCAAAAGTTACTATCTTGCCTACAAAAGAGGCAAGAGAGTCTGTCCCTATTGTGAGGAGGGTAATTAGAAGGTATAAAGGGTCTCATCGAGTATGCAGCGGGCTCTTTGGGAAGTTGGGAACCCTATTGAAACGCCTGGGAACTTGGAGCTGAGGGTTAATGTGTGTCTTTTTTTTTCTCGCCACTCTCATTGACAGGGCCAGATAGACTCTGATACTCAATGCTGTTGTAAATTCAATTGCCTGGCCTCACAATGCCTACCTCATAAAAGAGAATAACTCGGGGTTGTGGCTTGCTTTTTTTTTTTTTTTCCCTTCAGTAAGCAAGGGAACCGGGGAAAAGACAGTTTTGCCACCCATTCTGACTCACCCCCAGTACTTGAATCCTGGCCAAGTGGAAGCAATTGCAGCCTCACACACACAGAATTAACCACTTCCAATTGTCACCAATTAATAAGGCCGTGGTGTGGAGAAAGACCATTAAGAGTGAATGCACAGTACAGAGGGGAAAGCTTTGTGTGCTTTGCTCCAAATTTATGAGGTGGGGCTATCGTGTAATCTTCAAGAGAAAAGCCAACAGATGACATGTGTGCATGCCAAAGCCACGTCCAGGAGCCTAACCCATCCTGGTTGGGCTTTCTCCATCCTCGAGTCTGTGAGATCCCCAAAGGCAAAGCTGATTTGCCTGTCCATCCCCTCCCCGATTCCTAAGGTTTTTCCTGGTGGGTGGGCTGGGTCACAGTGGGACCAGCAGCGTTTCACAGTACAGGGAATGACTTGATGTTTCCAGAACATCCAATTAATACAACAGGCCCAGGGATTTTTTTTTTTTTTTCAGAATGGAAATGCAATTTCACCTTTCAAGGTTGCGCACATAAAGCAGATTATCTGCTCCTGAAGGCTTTTTATGCCTTTAGAATATTTTGCCCATGGTTAGATAGAGGAGAGCAGGCTGCTCGGAGCCTGGTACTGATCCAGTCCAGCAATTCCTCTGCACCAAAGCGTGGGCAATCGATCAGTGCTGAAAGTCCTCCATCGCACCACCAGAACTAGGTATCCATTTGAATCAGGAGGTTCCCAGGAGGTTTTGTTATGCAATCACAGACATAAAATCATGTTACAGCAATTCTCTTCCATCCCCCACAGCCAGTTACTACCCCTCCTCTTCTGTCTGAAGAAAGCTTGGAAGAGCAGATGAAAGCCTGCCTGTCGCCTGCATGAAACTGTATATCCCCCCAGGGCAGCACCGTGTCTCTGGACTAGTCCCTCACTGCCCAGTCCCCTCCAGATCCCCCCTGGATCCAGCAAATTTCTTTTATAGACAAGGTACCCAGGCTAAAAGCAAACCTGCCAAGTGCTACGCTGCTGAGTTCAGGCACCGAAAAAAAACCAACCCCAAAACCTCTTTCCCGAGTGGGTTTTGAGTGATTGCAGCAGTGCAAACATGACACACACCGCAGCGTTCCTCTGGGACGCTCCTCTCCCTGCGCTAGAGGAGCAGTCAGTCAGTCACTGCTCTGCCTCTTAAGTGACACCCTGAATTGCAACCATGTAAGGGTACCGCTGTCATTTCAGCCTCCACACAAATGCTGAGGACTCCCGGTGCTCAGCACCCTACTTTTATGTTCACCTGCTCTCTTTTTTGCCTAGGGCAAGTCATAGACTTCTCTGTGCCTAGGTCTGGCGGTGCAGGAACTGGACACGAGGTTCATGGCACCAACAGACTTGCCTGCCAGAAGCTGCAAATCCTTCCAAGGGATATTGTTGCTGTTAACTCCAGACTGCTTCAGAAAACGTACAGCTTGGGTTCAACCACTGTGTCTGCCCTTGGGTGTGTGTCCAGGCCCTGTACTTCTGCTATTCTGACTCTGCCAGGCTGTTTGTCTACAACCTGGGGGGGTCCTGCCATGCTCCTTCGAGGCTTTCTATACAGCTGCACTTTCAGATTGTGCTAAATCTGGTCTTATCCCTTTAAAGGTGCAATAAAAGAGCAAAGTGTGCTGCTGCTGAAAGGTAAAAGTCCAAAGGGATGGACACAACGCCAAAGCGATAATGGTTAGGCAGAGTGTAGCCAGCCAGAAGTCCATGGCATGATCTGGGTGTGGTGGAGCAAGGTGAGGTGGGAGGAAGACAGCAGTAAAACCCAGCCAGTCTGGGATGCCTCCTTCAGCTGAGTTTAACTGCAACAACTCTACCTCATTCCAAGGAAAAAAAGATATGGGGGTAGCTGGTAACTTAACTGGCCCTTTCCAGAGCTGGCAGAAGGCTGCCCAGAGATGGAAATTTGGTTCCAGCCACATAACTCAGTGAAATGGTTAGTGGTAGTTGAGCTATGTCTCCACAGCACTGCCACCCCAGCAGGCATCCCCTGAGAAGTACTGCTGGGTGCAAAGAAAGAGTCTCCTGCAGGGCCCTGGGCAAGAGGCAAAGGAACCACCTGGGGAAAGCACCTGAGGCTTTGGCTGAAATCTTTTTCCCTTCCCATCTCCCGCCCTGGTGCCTTTGCATTCTTTGGCTTACGAGTTTCCCAGAGAGGAAATTATCTGGGCTTACCCTCATGCCTGTGCTCCTCTCCCTGCCTCACACAGCAGTTTCCTTGCCTGCCACCTCCTCCCACTACATCATCTCCTTTTCTGCTGCTGCTCAGCCGTTCCCCATCTGGGAGGGAGAAACCTGAGAGCATCCAAAGCCCGTGGGGTGTAGGGGTGGGAGCTGCCCACCCCTCCCTTTGCACATGGGGTCTTGCTCCCCATCCTGTCCCACTGGCAGCCCTGCTGGAAGGCGGCCAAGGGCCGCGTGAGTGGTGTTACGGGGCGGGGGGGCTCTGGAATCATCTCCCCATTATTCCACCAGTTAAGGAGAGGGAGATGAAGGTGTCCCCAACCCCCTCCACCCAGGGTGGCAAAGTCAGGCAGGCTGGCGCACACCACCTCATCCCTTTGGATTGTGCATCCCAGAGACCCTCTGAGGAGAAGGAACGGTTCCTCTGGCTCAATGGATGCAGCCAGATTTACTCAGGCTGTTAAGCTGATTAATTGAAATGAAGTTCCTCCAGAGAATCGGCGTGTTCTTTGAGGTCAGGGTCACAACACTGAGACGCTTAATCAGATCTTTCCATTTAGCCCCTCTTAGGCAGGCTGGAATGCAGGCTCTTTCAAAGCAAGGCAGTTGGCGCCAAATTTCTGCTCTGCTATCTTGCCTCTTCCATTACATTTAACCAGCACATCCATCATTATGAAATAAAACCCAACGCTACAAATCCAGCTCAGGTGATCTTTCCGCGACCAAAGCCGGTAGGAAAGAAAAACAACAAAAAAACCAACTCTGTCCAAGCTTGATATTGCTGTTGTTTCAAAAAGCGAGGCAGAACGGTGGGGAAAGGGTAACTGTCACTCTAAGTCGGTCCTTTCGGAGGAAGGGGGCAGATGTTTCTGCGCGGATAACAAATTCCTTTATCTGACTGAAGCATTTCTCTGGGGAAGGTGGAGGAGGTTATTATAAGGTTACCCCAAACTATTGTTAAAGAAAGGGTTTTTCATTGCAATTCAAGAGCCCGTCATATTACCCCGAGATAAATCACTCCTGTACGGCTACGGAACAGCTCTTACGCAACAGACAAGCCAGATCCCGCACGCATTAAAAGCGCTGAAAGCTTGTCCATTGTATAACTGATCAGCCAGAAGTTAGCACACCCAATTAGCACATCCACTTCTGTGGACCTCCTCTGTTCCTACTTCAGTCCCTGTCAGCAGAAGGACGGTTCTTACATCTGAATGCTTTGGCTGAAAATAACATAATTGCTCCTATTTCTTTATTCTATCTGATGATGTGGGGCCAGTATCTCCGTTTTGCTGTAGAGTGAGATGTTTGTAATTCCAGTGGCAGGACTAGAAATGCAATAAATGCGCCTTACATCTTTGGGCAGAACTGCATAAGCAATTAAGGTTGTGCTCCCCCCGCCCCAATCTTGATAATGCTGTCTGGGGGTCCCCCAAAAACCTCCCAGCACTTTCCCATTCACTACTCTGAAGTTCAAGACAACAGCCACAAAGCATGGTTTACACCACAGACACCTGTGAGAGGTGGATCTTTATCAGTCATCACCAGGCTCTGCAAAAGCTGGCAGGGCTTTAAGGAAGTCTGACCTTCACAAACTGCTCCTGAGTTTTGCTCTTTAAAACTCAGCCTCTTTAAGGTACCTTAAACTCAACAGCAACATAACAAGAGTCAGTCCTCAATAAGCCACCCATCCTTAGCATAAGTTTTTAAAGCCTTCATAGTCTATTTTCAGCTTTCATTTTTAGTAGGTCCAATCCCACTGGGCTCCTCCAGCAGCTGGAGGCACCTCTTTGCAAGGTGGGACTACCCCACGGGGCTGGCCACAAACTGGGTGAGAAATGGCAACCCCCCGGGCTGCTCCACAAGTGTTACAACTGGAGAAGGCTGCTTTACATCCTTTTAAGTAACCTGTCTCACTTCAGAGATAGCACAGAGAGATCTATGGACTATATAGTAATATAGTGGTAGAAAATTACTGTAGAATAACTACCCTGCTGTTTATAATTCTTTCATATTAAAAAAAATTTAATCAACTGTACATCCACAGTTTATTCCTTAGTGCATCAGACAGCAAGCAACTCGCATTTGCCTTTGCATCCTTTCTTCCACAGACTTGGCCTTTCTGGCTACTTGCAAGACCATGCACATCTGGATGTATATTTCTGTCCCTGCAGAGATGAGCAGTTTTTCCACCCTGCCTGTTTGAACAGCAGAACTGTTCCGAGCAAATGTTTGTAAACAGACTTGTTTTCAAAGAAGGGAAAGATTTCAAGGCCAAAACATAAAAGCAGACTGCAGCAGATGGAAAGAAAGCATGAGAATCCACGTAGGTTTAACAAAGGCCTAAGTCAGGAGCTCTGAGCAGCCCGTGATTTTTTTTTTCACAGCGTTTGGGTGCTAAACCAGCTGACAAATAGCGAGTGCAGAGGTTCTGCTACCGATTCCCCATAACTCAGGGAGCGACAGGGGCAGGTGAGGAGCTGCTGAGCAGCGTGGGTGGGATGGTGTGAAGGCAAAAGCTTTCCCCAGACACCTAAAATCAATTAGCAGCATTTAGAAGCTATATTTAACTCCGTTTCTGAAAGCAGGCAGATCTTGGTTTTCTCATTAAGGCTGTTTACATGTCTAGAGTTTTTGCTCTCTCTCCAAACCTGGAGCAGATAAAACAAGTATGAAATACTCTGCTCACAAAGGGGAGATTGCTAGAGCACAGATTTTTCTCTGGGAAGACAAAGAAGCATCAGTTTGGAGAGAGTGGGTCAGATTCTGATCGTGCACTCATATAATTGAGTTTAGAACCTGGATTCTTGCACAGGAGGAGGACAAAAATTAGACCAAAAATCTATTAAGGTTCCACATATCTCTCCCCAGCCGTCCCGCTGCGATGCACTAGATGTATCATGGCAGTTTTCACAAGAGCAACAGTGTAAACCACAGTGACCCACCCTGATCTAGTCAGAAAATGGGCATTTTTGCATCCTTGCTATTCCCTTCCCATCTGCTCCACAACCTTCTCCCTCCACTGCCCCTAGCACGCCGGATGCTGTCATTCAGTATCGCGCTGGTGCCGGGTGTGACGCGAGGAGGCTGCGCTGAGGGCAGAGCTGCCTGGGTTCTGCAGGGTCCCCTCAAGAAATTAGAGAGGATGTGAGGACTGGCCGTAGCCAGCAAATCCCTTTTTCAGCATAATTTGCTTTGTGAACAACTTTTCCCACTCTTAGTCCCAACAGGAACTTTCTTTTCCTCACTCCTGACCATCAACAACTTCGTTGCTTTCTTTGCGTAACAACTTTGGAAAGACCGCAGCACAGAACCATACACAAAAGCCATGAGATGACACAAACTGCTATTTAAGATTCAAATAGACTAAGACACATCTATTGCCGGGTTATTTTTAGTGGGAACCAAAGTGCAGTGACCTGGCTGCGAGGAGGGTAAATTCAACTTGATTGGAAAGAGCAAGCTGTTAGAAGCGATCCTGGCTGGTGATGGTTTCACCTACCAATGTGACCTGTGCTATAGACCTCACTGTCTTCCCTCTCCTGCCAAAGTGGACTATCCTTCAGTACCAGCACGTTTACAAGTCTTGAAGTGACCTGGCCCCTGGCTAGAGGAGAACTGAAGCTGACTGTGCCCCTTGCACACATGCGATTCTTGAAGCACAAGGTCAGCCTGCTAACAAGAGATGCAGCGACACCCTTTAGAAGCCTTTTCTCCTTCCCCATTGCCATTCACTTGCTACTGTTAAAATAGCTGACAACCCACGTTAATGTATGGCAAGGTAAAGCAAATTTGCTGAAAATGGAGATCTGCTCTTAGAGGGGTGTGACTCTGCCTCATGGCTTTGGAGTTTGCTTGTGCCCTACAAGCCAGGAGGATATTTAATTCTAAATAGGCAGTGTACTTTCTACACAAGTAGAAAGATTTGTTTCCATAATTTTCTTTTCTGTATGGGGCCTTTGAAGGGTAGGACATCAAGTGTCTCAGTCCCAAGGGGAAAACAAAGCTCTACTTAATACATGGTGCAGCTGAGTTGTGGACACAAACCAGGCTATGGCCTGCAAGAAAACAGCATCTGCTCCCTGGGTCCAGGCTACCTGTGTGAGCTCTTGACCTGCAGTATACCTGTGCCACCAGGGCAACCTGTCCTGCATCCCTTCCCACAGCTAGGGAAGGGGCTTGGCTGCAATACCCATGCTGCTCTCGGGAGGTGGGCACGTGAGCAGCCAGGGGTCAGCTTTACTCCGACTGGCAGAGGTACAGCAAGCCTGGGATCCTGGCTGGATATTCAGTGGTTGAAACCCAGGCTGTTGTGGCTTTACTGTTTACGTCTGAGCTAATGGGCTACGGTTAGCTCATGTGTTACTGACATATTCCTGCAGATCTGTTCCCCAAACTCAGGGTGTTGCATGCTCTTGAGGTCCTTCTGGCTGCTTCACTGACAACGGACTAAGAGGGAGCTGGACCACTGCAATAGCAGTAGGGGAATGAATCCAATTTTCTAGCTGTGAATTGCTATTTGGAATTTGTCTGCTCTAAGGTCAGGTATCAGTGACATCAGTCCCATCCGAGGTGAGATGCAAGTTTTATGATACAGATCAGTGTCTGTCCTGGGATGGATAACTCTGCTTTCAGCAGTGAAACTGGCAACTCACTTTTTTTGTCTCTAACTGTTCGTGTGGAGGCTACAGGGTAGAAAAGATCCAGTCTTACTGAATTACAGATTGTGGCTTTGAAGGCCACAATAATAATTGTGGGATTCTCTCTGAGCTCTAAGGTTTCAGCAGCTTTTGCTGCAAAATCTCAGAGGACCAGTTGGAGAGACGTTATGCCATGCTGTTGGAGAATTGATTTCCCACGTCGGCTGACTTGTCATTAAGAGCAAAGCTCTCAAAATGCAGAATCCTACTGCTCGGAAGCAGAGCAGGGCAAGAGTTCAGGCTGTTGGGTGGGCCAGGGTTTAAGGTATCTTTCCCTACAGTGTAGGGCTTCTCAGGAAAGGTTTCCTTTGCTGTTAGCTTTCCACACAACTTCCTCTTTGCAGAAGGCAGAGGGGCTCAAGCTGGCTAGTCTCTGTTTGCTCCCAGCACCCTCAGGCAATTACTTTACCTCCTCAGAAGCAGAAAAATACCAATATCTACAGTATTCCTACCACAGTGGACAGCCCATGGCAAAGGTTCCAAGCAGATCTATTAACCAACAGGCCCTTTGTTTTCAGTAAGGACTAAATCCCGTCAGCATCAGTTCTCTGGTCCTTGGAGCCACAAGGAGTCCTACATGAAAGAAGCAGCTACTGAGGAAGGGGTGGATGCCTCACTTTCTGCAAAGAAAGGTTGCTCTCCGTTTTTGAGTCCCGGGGAATGTCTCTCTGCAATGCTATTTTAATTTGCAGAGGATGCGTAAGGCTGGCAGCGCAGTGGCTGAAATCGATACAGGGATCATGTGCCCCCCACTCTGAGCCTGCGACCACACGTGGTTTGCCAAAGGTGTCTGCTTTGCTTCGCAAGAACATGCAAATGGCTTCTCGGGGAAGGTGACAAGGGACCTCTGCCAGGCTGAAATTACTGTGGATTAGCAAGCGCCTGCCTTGTCGTGCTCCCGCAGCTCTCGAAGCAATTTAAAAGGCACAGGTCCTCACAGACTACGCGAGCACTTCTGTGGCATAGGCAGAGGGGTTTTAGCAGCCCCGTGCACATCCAGGGTGGCCTTCAACGCACAGAACACCCACTGCGCAGCACCAGGGGAGGCAGTGAGGCCGTGCCTGCTGCTGTTGGCAGGTCTAGCACCGGTCTGTAGGTGACAGCCAGCTGATGGGTATCTGTCTGGCAAGAATGGGGCTCACTGAGTGGGGAAGTAGGGCTGGAAAAGGTGTAAGACCAGCACTGACAGCTAATGTCCAGGGCAGTGCAGACCAGGGCACGCTCCCTCTACGTGTCCTGCTGTGGGGACCCAGAGCCCTTGAGAAGAAGGAAAGGGTACAGGCCACGGTGAATTTTAGACTGGCCCATTTACCCTTCTTCCCTAGCCTCTGTCTGTCTGTCTGTCTATCTCTCTCTCTATTTGTCTGGTCATCTGCTTAGCTAGCTACACATCCACCTGTATTTATATATCTATAGATAGTCCAATTCACACAGGATTTTATAAAAACTCATCCTTATTCAGTGTGTAATGGTGTTTGACTAAAGTGACTGGAAAAGTGTAAAGTACTTTTTCCTCCCCTCCACCTCACTGGAAATCCACATATCCAAATTTGGTAGCTTTCAAAATATAGCAGATCAAAGTGTTTGCGAATGTTATTTTTAAAGTGGAGAATTATAAAGCCAGTTGTGGATTTAATTCTGCATCTGCTGGGTTTAAACTTCTCCTGAGCCAAATGAAGTTGTTATGATCAAGTTGCAACTATAAACCTCACTAATTTCAGTTCAAACAAACCTTTGGGTGTCTTCATCAGGAAATCAAAACATGAGGGTTGTGTGGGATAAAGGAAGATGGTTTTATGATTTGCCTTTAATGTCTCTTTGATACCCAGTGTTATAAGCTGACCTCTGTGTTCATAAACTGAAGTGTGCTTGGCTTCCCAAGGGGTCTCCATGGACCAATTCCATTCCTGGAGCCACAAAATAAAAGTCTAGATACAGGTATTACTTCTCTGTAGTATCCAAGCAGGGATGCAGGCAGAGATAACTCCCAGGTACTGTGCAACAGGCTGATAAACATTAGTGCAAAAACTCCATCAGCTTTAGCAAGAATTGAAACCCAGCCCAGAGCTGCTACTGCTATAAAATGGGTAGCAAAGTTTGCAGGGGACCAGAGATCCAACTTCTCCTGAGCCCAATTGACTCCAGGTCATGAATTTGCTGGTAGTTATGCTTCCTTGGAGGACATAATTTCTACCCCAGAGGATATGTAGCTTTTCTACTATACTTCGGATGTAATTTCAATTCCAAACCCAAACAGAGAGCCTTTCAAAGGTCCTCAGGAGGAAAAAAACTTATGAGAAATACTGTTTTGGAAATAATCTTTCTAAGGTCTGCCATAACACATCCCAGCATTAAAGCACTCATGTGACACAATATTTATAGTATTAAAAAAAAAAAAAGAAAAAGAAAAATAACCCCCCTAAACAATTCACTTAACAAGTCACTGTATTTTCATATCACTTGAAACTTTAACTGCGGACATCGACTTGTGCCTGACTGATTCCCAAGTCCTCGCTCTGTCTCGCATCTCGCGCGCAGCTGTTCTCAGAGGTGAGCTGCCCTGCTAACGTTCATCGGCTCCTGAAACGGGCACCTCTTTGGGATCACATTGCACCGAAGGCCCGACTCGGTTTATCAAGATTAACTGGAGTCTTTCCATTCCACTGATTTCTATGGCCAGTGAACTAGTATATGAAATCAATTAAGTGGTAACCCAAACTTTTCATTCAGAACACATCCTGACTCTCTTTTGGCTGACAAGCGTGGGTTGCTCTCTGCTTATCATTTACTTTTTCCACATAGTTCTTTGCAAAAGAGGATTTGGGCTGGTTCTTACGGAAAATCGGAAAGCAAGAAGCCAAATGAGAGGGGTCTTTTCAAACTCACTCAGTCTGTGTAAAAAATTTTCTAAGCCACCGTATCCTGGGGCTTTCTAACGGAAGGCCTTCAGAGGTCTGCTCCTCTGCAGTGATTTTCTTCCCATACTCTGTTTCTTTGTGAACCTGCTGCCTCAAATTCCTTCAGAAGAGTTAGGACAGAAATGGATATAGCCTGTTTTTATTTGCTGACCCTCCAGGATTTGTCTGACCAAGGTCCATCGGCCTCTGCCCCCTTCCACTGTCAAATCCTATATCTCAGCTTAACAGGGATGCAGAAGAACGCGTGTGCCTGAGACCAGCTGAAAAATGATTTGTTCGAACCATCTCATAATATATGGATGATGGAAGTCTCCCACTGATGACCTGTCAGGCAGCACTCCAGCACCGGCTGCTGGATGGGATGACACATTCACAGATAACAAACTTTGCTGTCAATCACTCGCGGCGTTAGACGTGGACTTGATGTGACAGCTATGGCTAACAACAGTTTTGACTGACGTGTATATGAATTGCAGAATATGGAATGCGAATAGAAACAGGACTCATCTCCAACTGGACATAGCCCTGGTGCATTTTAAAACCCAGGGCAAAAAGCAAGGAAGTTTTAAAGCACCGTGGGCAGAGCACCTTGCCATAACGCTGCACTGGCACTGGCTTTGGATACCTGTTGGGGAGCACAAAGCTCCTTGTTTTCTGTTAGGGCTGGTTCATCACGGTTGCTAACAGCATCCTGATGGCAACTCCGAGTGCTGGAGGTGATGGGCAGACCAGCACCAGCCCGGTGCTGTCGTGAGGCAGTCCTGTGCTGACACTGCAGACTGCTGCAATACCCAGGGTTCCTCAGGTCAGTCACTCGATAATGAGCTGTCTCCAAATCTCGCTGCTTAGCCCCAGGACTGGCTGCTTCCTCGAGAACTGAAGCAGCCATCTCTCTCCACCATGGAGGGCAGGGTGGCTGCTGCCACGCTTATGTTTGCATCTGGGTGTAGCGCTGCCCTCTTTGTCCTGCTGCTCTGTACCCACACTTCTGTCACCAAGTCTGACTTCATTGTCCAGGGCCAGCTATGGCCGGGGGTTCCCAATGTGGAGAGCACATAATTCTGTAGAGCAGTGGATGCTACTGCTTCTTGCTGGCACCTGAGCAAACGCAGCTCAGGAACACCAGCCAAAGCTTTAGGTTAAAGCAGGGAGAGCAAGGCCAGAAAGGACAGCCCAGCTAAAGCAACTTCTGCAGTTTTTGCTGGCAATAGCCCAATCGCTCATTCTCACTTAGTTGCCACTTCTAAAAGTCCCACTCACAGAGCTCATTTCTTCAAGCACGCAGGGTTGATGCTTTGCAGGGCTTGCTCTACGTTTCCCTTCGCCTGTCCTCTCTGCTGCCTTTCCTCTCCTCTCTGAACCCTCTCAGTTATTTTAGGCAAGTGACGGAATCCAGACAGGTCTGTCTCCCAGGAGGGGAGCAGAAGGCGGTGGAGCAAGGCAAAGGAGGGGAAGTCAGCTGGTGAATCAACAGCAGGCCAAGGCATGCTCTGGGACGTGGCTTCAGGGAAGTTATTCATCTTGTAATTCACCCTTGGGTTCTCTTGGCCTCATTTTCCCATCGCTAGGTCTATTATTTCAGTCATTGTGAAGGTATCCTGTCGGAGCTGTCAGGCTGGGAGTGGCCCACCTCCCCGCTGACAGAGGGCAGAAGGCATGGGAAAGTGTCAGCCTGCCAAGATTGCACGCTCCGAGCAGAGGCTGCTCGCCTCACGCTGGAAACTTGCCGGTGGCAGATTGTTAATGTCATTACAACACTTACACAGGAGCAGCAGGTTTCGCCTATCAACCTGCTGCAGGCAGCCGAGAAGGAGAACGGGGAGGGGAGCAGGGGGAAGGGAGAGGGCGGCCGGAGAGAAAAGGCGGCAGAGAGTCGCTCGAGAGTCTGCAAACCTGCCTCTAGCAGCCACGTGCCCTTTCTACTGGGTACCTTAACAGGATCCACCCAGACCTCACATGGAGGCATCTGGGGCAGAAACACTTTAGAAATGCAGCAGGTGCCATGTGGAAGGAGCACGGGATGGGTTGTCTGGGCTCTTCCCCAGCACACCTGCGGCTCCACGAGCGCTGACACACAAGCCTCAAACGGAAGAGGGAAACAAGCATCAGGCCTCCTCGGGGTGTACGGGACAGCTGGGCGCTCTCCCCAGCCCCTTTGTGGTGGGTAAACCCATCCACACCCCATCGGCTGTCACGGCCACACTGTAGTGAAACCGGGGAGTGCTCTCCCCAAAGGCTGAGCCTGATCCTGGCTGGTGCTGGGCACCTGAGCCTCTTTCTGCAAGGGTTTTCTTGCTTTCTGCAAGGAGGCTCCTGCAAGCGAATGCCCATCTGCCAAAACCAGCCCCGTACAATCCCACCACCATGGTCTCACAACATACTGTACCGTGGGTTCAGGCCACAGATGGGCTCAGGATTCAACACATTAAGAAGAGTTAGGGCAAGAAAGCATACAAAGAAATGGAGATTCTGCTCTCTCCCCTAAGCCTGATTCTAAAGGACTCGGCATAGGGCAAATCCCAGGGCTGAGCATCCAAGTTGGGCTGGGTCCTGGGCTGTGGGGCTATGAGACCCACATCACCTACCTGCAGCACCCCTTCCATCAACGCTCCACAGCAGTTACCCAGTTTGGGACTGGAATTAGCAAGCTAAATAACACCCTAACCAAGCCACAGAAAGGAGTTAGTCCCAAAACATCAAAATAGGTTTTATCATTGGCAACAGGCACTTCTGCAGCAGCAGGAGGAGGGATGTAGCACAGCTTCCATCTCTCTACCCAAGTGGCACTTCAATGTTTTGCTTGTTTACACTGTTGTATCCTAACAGCCCAGATGGGACCAGGGTCTTGCTGTGCTGGACGGTACGGGAACAGATGAAGGGACAATCCCAGCTGTCAGATGAGGCAGAAACGGCGCAAGAGAGAAAGCAGAAAAGGAAATGACTTAGTGCCACCCACGAAGGTCATGGAAGAGGCAGGAAGAGAGTCTGACTCTCCCAAATTCCCCCTCTGAGGCCACACTCCATCTGCCATGAAGAAAAAGGAGGACGCAGAGCCATTAGCTCTCCCAAGTCACCTCCACCAGAGGTGAGTCGGATTTTGAGGGCGGCCACAGCCCTCGAGCACACACAGCCACGAGCCTGCAGGTCGTGCGTAGATGCAACGATAACCAGGAGAAGGGATGGTGCGTGGGACCAGTGCCTGGCACAGACAGCCCTCCTCTCTCTCCCAAGCAGGTCTGGGTGCAATGTGCATCGCTTCAGGGGAGATACGTGCCTGCACCCTGCTCCAAAACCCTGGGAGCCTTCAGGGCAGCACTTTGAACGTTTAAGCAGGTACCTTTTCTTTTCCCTTGAATGCTTAGCCTCTTAAATCAGACCCTAACCCAGGTTCAGTGCAAACTGGCGAGGGAAATCCGGAGCTGCTTGGGGCAAAAGCTAATGTGTTAAGCACGAAGATATAGTCCAGATGTAGAACTCTCCAGGGCCACAACGGGTCTTTGAGCTGCTTGTTTGACACCTCTGGTTTAGACATTAAAAGTCCCACCAGGGAGGAAATCCTCATGGCCTGAGTTATGTGCTATTTACGGATGGGGCTCTGGGCAGCCCTTGAAAGAGTTTGTAATAAAACCTGGAATAATAGTAAATTATTAGCATAGACTAGGAAAGGGGCTTTATTTTTTAAGGCAGCTGGGTTTATGGATTTTTTTTTTTTTTTTTTTTTTTAATGCTGGATGGAGATAAAAATCCTTCTGCCTCTAAGGAATAAGAGAATGCAGAAGAGGCAGAGGAGTGTGTGAAAGCTCCAGGTCCCATTTGGAAAAACACTCAGCAGGCAGTAAACCCATGTTTCTTGAGCTAAATTGTTTGCATGTGATAGCAGAGACTTTTCCTCCCAAGTCAGACCTGGGGCTAGCACAGCAGCTACTGGCTGGATGCTTCAGCTTCCCATTCAGAGCTCTGTGAACCTCTTCCTCCCTCTGCTCTTCCCTGGCTCACAGGTTTTTCCTTCTGTTGCTCTCCTCTGTGCTTCTCCATCCTGACTCTCCAGTTTTGCCCTGAGAGGTGACCCCCTGCAACTCATGTCTTTCAGAAGCCCTTCAGGGTTGGGCTCCTTCTGTCACGGTGTCGATGCAGGACCAAGGGCTGCTGGCCTGACATCACTCTGCACCGTGCCTACGGAGCAGCCATAGCTGGAATTACCAGGTAAGTCACAGGGGTAGGATGCTGCCACCCCCACACCTCCTGCACCTTTCCCAGCTCAGGGGCCTCTCTGTTCTCCAGCCCTGCCTTGTACACGTCCCAGCCACTTCCCACTGCTGCCAGGCTGTATGACAGAGCCCAGCACCTCTGCTCACCATCCCAGCCTGGAGGCCGGGCTCTTCGCAGGAGCACTTATTAGCTCTGACTGCCTGGGAGCTATGGGAAGGGGATTAAGTAGTTGTTCATGCCTTTCCCAGCTCACTTTCACCATCCCAGGAGTGAATCACAATGGATTTTATTATTTTTGACTCTCCCAAAAAAAGGAGCAGACCCTTAATTTGCACAGAAATGAGTGACTTTACCAAGCACGCTGTTGCAATTACAGGGAACCTTGCCCTGACGTGGGATCTCACCTAGAGGAGGGGTGTTCAAGCACTTAAGTGTCCAGCAATACCTCAAGCTTTCAAGCCATGGCTGCAGTGCCTGCTGGGTGTCTGCCAGCCACATGCACCTGTCACACTCCCCAAAAAGCTGAGGGGAGCACTCTGGACCCAGGCAGCTGCCTGACAAATGCTCTTCCCACTCATCCTTCAGGCTGCTGCCACAAACCCTCCACCCCGGGGTTGTGTGGCTGTGGTACAGTGAACAACGCAGCTCACGTGGCAGCCACACCTCCCCTCACCTCGCTGGCTGCCCAAAGCCAGCACATTAAGCACTTGCCAGCAGAAGACGGAGCCCTCATCAGCTCTTTGCCCATGTTCACATTCATTACCGACACAGTTGTCATAATTCTCCCTAACCCGAGTACATTAAGGATGGTAACGCAGCGTCTACGCGCTTTTCCTCTCCCCTGATATAACTGGAAGTGACAGGATTTCTCCCTCCCATCACTGGATGCCCTTGAGTTGTCTTCTAGACACATTGTTTTATTTTTTTTTTTTCCTTCCAGGGCTTATTTTTTTTTTCCTTGTCACTCTGTTTGCTTGTTTATTTTCCTCCCTGCTTGGTGTTAGCCATTGAGACAGAACATCCAAAGCAGCTACAGGGCTCGTTCGAAGGGTGACAGAACTGAAAGGCTGGTTTGTTTTTTTCTACTGGTGAGAGATGCTACTTTAGAGCAGCCATTCTCTTAATATCAAAGAGGGCACATCCAGTGAACGCTGTGGACTTCACTGGTGCCAAAGACTTGCAAGGGAGTGTAGTGACAGCTATGCACCCACGCAGCTGAGCAGAGAGCAGAGCAAGACTCTGAACTGCCACCTCCTCTCCCTCCCCTCTCTTCCCTGGGATATCACTGCACAGCTTCACAAGACTGGGCTCTGATCCTGGCTACTGCTGGAATGGGCTTAATGATTCATGAGGAATCACAGGAGACCTAAATATATGCATGAGGCTGGAATTTCTAGAGAGCTCTGCTCACATACAAGTACCAAAGTCATGTCAGAAAAGCACCTCATCCCAAAGTTATCCCCAGAGCAGCTTGGATGCACAGACTTCTCTTGGCTGCCTGACCCACAGAGATGAAAAGAGGAAATCTGATCTGCTGAAGGATTTGTTACCCAGGGAGAAAGGAATGATTTAGCTTTCTACATGAAGGCCTCCTCAGGAGTAGTGGAAAGGAACCATGGTGATGGAGAGAGAAAGGGCTTTTCTGCTTCTGAGCTGCACCAAAGGGTCTCCAATACTGAGCTGTTCCCAGACAAAGCAACACACCACAAGAGTGGCGGGCTTGGCTGGTATCAACCATCATGCTCCTCGCTCCGATTTGCTGGTTTACAACAGGCAAGACCCATCCCCTTCACCCTGCTCATTTCAGCATTACACTGAGGACTGCAGAGAAATAACCCAGAGAGTTTTACCAAGTATGCAGAGGGACCCCCAATAAAATGAAGCCACAGTTGATGCAGAGCATGGCTGGTATCCAAAAGACACAGTGGCACTGTGCAGAAAAACAGTGGTGAGGGGGAACTTAGCAGTGTCCCAGTGGGGTACCAGCTCTGTCATGCTTCTGAGTCACTCCAAACAGCTCTTGTCTGAGCAGCTTCCTTGAACTGATCACAGAGGTGAGGTGCCAATGCTCAAATACTGATCTCTCTGGCCTGCTGACTCATTTGTGCTCAGACTTCAGCAGAAGGGAGCTGCTCATCTTGCCCATCCAGTCCCTGCTCAGGCGTGGCTGCAGTATTTGCTCAATGATTACTGAAATAAAACCATCTTTAAAAGCAACTCCTTCCACCTCGCCACATACGTGGCTCCCCTCTCCACTCCCAGTAGGAAGCTCCCTGGCATTTGAGCAAGCTCCTCCACCTCCACACCAGTTCCTCCCAGCTCAGAGATGTCTCTGAAGAGCAGCTGCTCTAGGGGATTCTGTTGTGTCCAAGCAAGAAGCAGTCTGAGGGTTGAGTCCCTGCTGAGTTCCCTGCTCAGTCCCTGTTCCCTACAACTCAGAAACCTGTATGCTCCAGGTTTATACCCTGTGCTACAGTCTGTGACCAGTGCAGCTGATACAGTAGCGTTGGGAAGGAGAAAGCAGAGGAGGAAAGCTGGGAGTGGTAGAGTACTGGAGGCATTCGCTCCAAACCAGCTCCCTCTCCTCTCTGTCACTGTGACATCTGCTTCTGCTTCATAACAGAGAGAAACCCCAAAGCTGAGAGGTGCCCCAACCCCCCCACCCCATCAGAGGGAGTGACCAGAGGGAGCGTGTGGACTCGCTCAGCGCACGCCTGGCCGGGTGCGTGCCTGAGCGTGACGCACCCGAGGCCCCAGCAGTGGGAGTGACGGAGGTTACGATATTGTTCACATGCTGCCAAGCACCCCGGCAGCAGCCAAGCACCAAGATTATATGGTAGAAGGAGACACAGCCCTTCTCTCTGCCTTTGATGTAGCTTTAATTGTATTTCAGGCAGCGACTGGAGAAAGACAAGTCACAGAGCTCAGAGATTAATTTGCAGGCATTCTGCAGAAAGGTTTTTTCTCTTTTTTTCTTTTGAAAAACAGATATTTCACCCTTTCTAAGCAGTGATGCCTTCTCACTTATTTCTGCATCTCGTGACATTCTGGCGGCTGCAGAGAGAGGCAGAGCTCTTCTGTCAGCTCATTGTGATGTCAAACACATGGAGCCCAAGAGCTTCAGCTCAGGTGTATAAGAGTTTAGTCTACCTCTCCAAAGCAATGGAAATTCAAAAGCAGGACACAATGGGATCTTGCTGGGAAAGTCTCTTGGAATACTCGGAGAAAGCAAGCTGACATTTATGCTATGTTTAAAATATATTAAGCCAACAAGGATTTTTCTAGGAAAGAGGGTAAATTTAGGTCACAGCTCCTGTTTGCTGGGAAGAGGATAGGAAGTCTTTTGGTTTACAAGTGTGGATTTGTTTTTTCCTGTATCATACACACACAGAGTAGTCTCATGGCCTGATTCTGAAAACATTTTTATTGGCGAGAGTGCTTGCTATACGAACTATCCTGTATGATACATAAATAAATACTTGGGCTATAAAAGCTTTTACATAGATATGGAAATAGCAATATGAAGCTGAGAAACAGTGTGAGGAAGAATCATTTCAAGTGCTTGTAACACAAATATTCCTAAATTAAACCAACTCAGAGAGAGCCCAGGTTCAGAGAGAAAACCCATTATTGTTAATAGCACCGAGATGATTTTCACAAGGAAAGAAACCATTTGTACTGATCTTAGAACCAAAGCCAGATATTAAAGTATTTTCCATGGAGTCAATAGGTATTTAATCCCTCAAATCGGTGGTTTGGACAAAGACTACAGCAGCACATCTAGCAGGCTCCGTGGAGGACTGCAAATGAGTTTCACAGACAACAGTTTGCCTTTGCTTCATCCACAATTTCCTGTGCCCACCTTGGAGACTAAATTAGACACACTTGAAGCCCTCTTTTTAAAAAGAGAAGGGATTCTTCTCTGAATGGGAGCAGCCATGCAATGGGGAGCTGGGAAATGCCAGGGATTTCTGGCTTAGCTTTTGATTCCCGGGGCAGCTCAGCTCTTCCTAAAGGCAACACTGGGTGTACATTTTCCCCATGTTCTTGTTTCGTCTCCCATCCCAGCAATGAGAATAGCTGGGACCTCCACTATAGGGGCTGCCAGCATCGTTTCCTAGAGGGGGGAGGAAAAATAACCCTGCACTACTCCATCCTTTGAGGAAAAACACAACATTTGTCTCTTGCTTTAAACTTTGCAGCACTGTGATTCCTCAAGGTCTGTTCATATCCACTCAAACCAGTGACAGGAATTAACCAAACATTTGTTAAATATAACCAGGGTTTTGTACTGAGGTTTCAAGGAGGAGGATGCTCCTGTGGATAAAGCTCAGGGCTTGAGCTCAGCAACAGAGCACTTTCCTGCCACTCATGGCTGGGGCAAGTGCTGTTAGCTGCAGCTCTCCCAAGGCATTCCAGCACGTGGTCTCCTTTACTGGGTTACAGGAAGAAATGGCTTGAAGTGACACAGCAGTGAAAATTAGCAATAAGGTGTAAATCAGGGGCAGGTGTACCGAGGTCAGTGTAACTCCCTGAATGTGAAACTAGTATGTGATGAGAACCATGTCACCTGATTTCAGAGCCCTGGCCAGGCTGTTGGGGATGCTGGTTAAGATCACTGGACACCTTTATGCTTCTGATTCTCCCTGGCAGCTCTGTCTCAAACCTTCACCTGCCTCTCACACAGAACCTAAATGAATGTTTTCCTCTCTCCAGCCCAGATGTCTTCTCACTTGCAGTACTTTCCACCAGAAGTACCAAACTAGAAAACAAGGCTGGAGAGGGAAGGTGCACACTTGGCTCTAGAGGAATCTCAACACCCTCTGAATAGCCTTTTCTTCTCTTTTGGTACATCCATCCTTTGGGGCTGAGGCCACTTCCTGGCTTGCACTGTAAGCTCTTTGCCAGCACAGTTACCATCACTGTTGGCTGTAAAAGTTTGAATCCAACTTCTGTCAGCCCACTCCTTAGCAATGAACCCAGTCACCCCAGCTGAGATCTGGAAACACTCTCTGCCATCAGACATACGTTCTAGCTAGCAGGGGTCGGCACATCTGCCTCCAGCTCACTTATTTACACATGGCTTCTTGCCCAGACCAGAATCCCAGCATCAGCTGCAGCAAGCTGGCCTGATCTGGGCTCCACTAGGCTGCTGTGTGCCCTGCCAGAGGCTCCAGAAGGGCAGAGAAGTTGCAGTACTACACTGCAGCTGGGACCATGCTACTAAGAAATAGCCTGCCTTGCCCAGAGCTGCCACACTGTGCTGACCAGCATGACTTGGTCAGGTTTACAGTGCAGGTGGGGTAGACCCAGCTTGCATTTCAGCCAGGTCCTGCTAGGACCTCCTTTATTTGGAAAAGCCAGTCACATAAGAGGTACCCTGATTGTCAGAGGAGAGTTACTCACAGAGAGACATCAACATCCCACATCACTTCCCACTACAAGTGGGCCCTGCAAGAGCTGCCTCCCTCAGCTCTACGAGAAGGAAATGGTCAGAGTGCACAAAGGCTCCCTGGAGAATCCCCAGTAACACCCCAGCCACACAGCCCACAAACCCCACAAAGAAGCACCAACAACAGACTCTCCTCCCCCAGTGGGTAATTAATTGGAGTTACTATTCGCTGTGAGGAGCAATCCTCAAGTTATTAGGGTTTAACAGCTTAGCTAATTCACTTTCAACAAAGCTTTTGACCCAATGTGGCAGGAAGATTGGGGCTGGTCTGGTGTTTGAGGGCACTTCAGAAAGGAAGGAGCAATGAAATGCGGAGCCGTGCTAAGAGATTGTGGCTACCTCAGCACAGAGCTGTGTTAGGGCTGCACAGCACCCAGGCGAACACAGACAGGCAGCCTGGACATGCTTCTACCACCTGCACTGACTTCTTTTGGGCTCCCCCCCAATTGCTGTAGCAGATTCTCAGCAATTTTCATGGCTTCTATGGTGGTACCCAGACCAAACCACTTTTGCTAAACCATAAGTGCATCCACAGAGCACCCATGGGAGTACCATCCTCATCGTGGCAGGTACAGCACATACTAGGGACAAGGGACTTTGCATCCTCACCCCCTGGGAGAGAAGCTGACTCAGAGTGACTCACCATCATGGGCACACAGACGAATTTGGAGTAATTTCTGTCCTGGGTGAGGAATACAGTGATATAACTAAGAGAAAGATGGCCAATATCATCTCTAAAAGCTAGCACCCATGTGTGTTTTCAGTGCTAAACAGATCCCAGCTGATGGGGACCTCACAGAGGGAATAAGCAGCTGTGTGGCCGCATTGTCATCTCTTTGCAGAATGACTTTCTTCACCACAAGGGGAGATGTGTCCAGCAGCCTGGGGCCCATCAGGGGTATTGCACTGCTTACAGACTTTAAAATAAATAAGTCTTGATCCCTCAGCTATAACCCTCAGCAGCATCAGTGTCAACCTCTGTCCATCCAGGCCTGGGTGGACACATCCTCCAGTCCCGTTCGCAGCGTTTGAACTTTACTGACATTGTCAAGACAGAGTCCACAGGGCAGCAGCTTTGTTAAATGACTTTCCGAAGGGACTGCGACCCAGTGTGGGAGGGTGAGGGCAGCCATTTGGAGAGCAAACAAGAGCAGAAGAGAGAAAAATGCAGTTTACGACAGGCACAAATGTTAAAGCTTGCAAGAAACAGAACATTAATCCATTAAGGACCAAATGGATGCCATAAACCAGGGACTTTTGGTTTATTTCGATTGCTTTGATTATAACTCTGCATTACTGAGCAATTACCCAGCCTGCAAAGGAGGAACTAAGCCTAAGCCTTCTGCACAGGCTTTGTAAACTAGACTTCATAAGGAAGAAGCTTCTTATGACAGTGGCTTCCTCACTGGACAAATTTCCATCGGAAAAAAATCCCCCCTCATCCCTCCCCTAAAGAGAACACGTAGCCGGCTGCTGTGGCATCTGCACTTTTAGGCAGCGGTTCCAGAGACTAAAGAAAGACTAAACGGCGCAGTTCCCACATGTTGCATTCCAGCTATTTCCTCTCTCTCCATTTATAGCACGCACTAGCCTTGATTAGCAGAAGGGATGTTGGAAGTACCTTGGGTAATTAGCTTGCATGAGGGAAGGATTCATTCCTGAACTTTGAAGAGGCAGAGTGTGCTAAATGTCAGGATGTGATGTTGTATTGGCGTCACTTCCTCTCTTTCAGTCTCACCTTACAACCTTCCTTTTCTCTTTAGCCGACAATTAAATCATTCTGCAGAGGGCTGGTGACATGCTGTATTACCCAGATCCTGTTTAAAAATGAAACTCACTGGATTTAGGGACTAGGATGCGAAAAATGCATCCATTACACAACAGTTTCATCTTGAAGGCGAATGCCTTCTGCAAGATTTTAACCTTCCCTTTTGCTTTATGTTATTCTCCTGGCTCAGGTGCCACCGGCTAAATAAGAGCAATTTTCTTTCAAATGCAAGGAATGGCAATAAACTTGGCAGGAAAATCACTCCTAAGCAAATGGTAAATGCATTACATGCAAGAGAGAGGGTGCTTGGCTTTCATGGGTGGATGTATTGTTGTTTGCCTGACCTCCATGGATCCAAGCTTAAGAGCAGGATCAGTCTCATTTAAAAAGGGATTTTTAAAAAAGTCAAGCCAAATCAGAAGAGGCTAATGGGTATAATGAATAAAGGCTTTTCATTAGGGTCTTGCAAGGATAAGAACTCCTTTTCCCTAGGAGAAGCTGGTAGCTTTCAACCTAAGGCATTAAATCTCAAGCTAAACTCACCTGTGGAAGATATAAATGAAAAAGGGAAACCAAAGAAGGCTTTTTTTCTTCCCCTCAAATTAAGGGGATTGTACCAGTTTAATATCAATCGGTTTTAGAACCTCACGGTGGCCCTTCTGCAAAGCTATTTCCCTGCACCTTGGACTTGCACAGGCACCTGCAAGGAATAGGGTAGAGCAACCCCCTGGGTTACCCCCGATGAGCTAAGCTCTAGTCGTTAGCTATGGGTATTGCTTCAAGTTGTTCATGTGGCTCAGTTCATCTGGTTTGCTCTCTCTGCTCATACCCTCTGGCAGGGAAAGCAAAATAGTGGGAGAGGGTAACACCAAGAACACACAAAATAAGCTTATTTGCAAGTGCCTGAAACGCAGCAGGAAAGACTTGCTCTGGGATCTAGAAGGAAGAACATCTCCTACAGCCCAGCTCCCACTCAAGCAGATATTAGAACAGATCTCCTGGTCTCTAGAAGAGCAGCCTATGGTATGGCTACATCACGCTGCACTGCCAAAAGTTTCCATCCTGACTTTCAGGAATTCCCTCTCAGTTTACACTCTGGCTGCTGTTATTTGTCTGAGACAAGAGGTACAGGGAAGACTGAATTTATTTATTTTTACTTTCTGGGATCCGATGGACTTGATTCAGGCAGACTACCAAACTGCCAGGAAATCACTTCCTCTCATCAGGCAGCTGTAGACAGACTCACACCCCAGAGATGAAAGGGGGAATGCAGCTTATCTCCAGTCCCCCTTTAACACCAGTTTTGTGTCCACAGCAGAATACAGGATGGCTTTGAAAGCAGAAGACGACTAAGGGTGGAAAGCAATGAAGAGCCGACTGATCTTTTGATATCACAGACAGCATCCTGTCTCAGTCACTTTTGGAACAAATCCTCTTCTTGAGAAACAAACAGGAACCAGGTTGTATTGTGAGCACTACGTAGAGCTTGGCAAATAAGTTGTGGTGGCTGGTTGAAGAGATTTTTCATTTTTCCCCACTTGTGGGAAGTTTTCTTCAGTAGATTCATTATTTTTAAAGTATTTCTTCCCCAGTTTTGCCAGCCCCTGCTTGCTCGCAGCACAGTCCCTGTGTATTTTTGACAATGAGCTGTTCCACTGGCTGCAACTGGTTCCCTTCCAGTTCTCCGACTAGTGCCTGCGCAACATTAGCGTGGCAGCCTACGTCTGATGACTTCTGTGTGTCTGGCTTTGGGATTCATTTATAAATTAGCCATACCTGAGGCTCTCCTCGGATGAATGTTCCTGGAAGAACGCAGCAGGCGACTGGATTACGTGTCCACATGCAAATGCCATTGGCTTGGGGATTCACTGCCCCTCACAAGCAAGGGGCGAGCAGAGCTCGCAGGTGGGGTGTGTATAGGAAGACAGGTTTCAGAGTTACACAGTCCACGTTTGTCAGGGATGTAAAACAATGCAAACCCAGCCAGTTTGACATGCAAGTCACTTGGAAACAAACAAATCTGGGTGTGGGGTAAATACCCCCTCAAGTTCTTCATCCTCAGATACATTTAACATTGACTACTTCAACAGACATGGTCCAGGGCCAGGTGGACCCTCAACCTCATCCAGCTTAACCACTCAACTACCAGAGAATATTTCTCCTGCCCAGTGTTCCTGCTGCTCCAATGTTCACGTTCATTCAGCTTCCAATCAAGTGGAAAGCAAACATCTCTGGAACATGAAGAGCCTTCTCCTGCCTTTTTTTTTCCCCTCTCTGCCTTTATTTCTTTTCTCTCATTCTTCCTTTTGCCAGACTCTAGTGATCAACAGCAGGGATTTTTTAGAAAAATAAACCAAACAAGACCACAACAAAAAAAAAACCCAACCAAAACACAACCACCCAAACAAGAAGAAGAGTGGGTTGGGCAAGTTGACTTGGCCCGGGGATGAATAGCCAGCGCTAAAGGGGGGACGGACGGCGCAGTTGAGCGGGGCAGCGTGGTTGCCTATTGTGGGGCTGCCCGGGGTCAGGCTGGACCATATGTCACCATTCCTGCGCGCGGGGCGGCGGGGTCTCCATGGAGCCCCATCAGCTGGGCCTTTTGTCCCCGCGTCCCCCCACATATATTCATGGCCTGGCGATGCCGTGCCCGGAGACAGAAACAAATTGATACATACAAGCGCCCACCCCGTTGGGCTCACATGACACATTTGAAGCAGACAATAAAAGGACATTTCAGACTGTTTAAAATCTTGAGAAAGGGCCGGTTTCCATGGCGATGGGATGGGAGGCCTGTTGCGGCCCATTAAACTCCAATCACATGTAAATTTCTCCCCAGGCCTTGCTCCACATTCATCGTGGCCTCCAAGAAGGGGGGACCGCCAGAGCTGCCGAATAGCCCCCGACAATAACCAGTTTGTTTATCAATTCAGGTGCCGTTTAATTGGCTCCATTCAACCCCCTCTTTGTTTAAAGTAATAACCTTTACAAAGCCCCACTGATTTATAATTTCCAGCACTCTATTAGATAGCCTTCTTTAAATCCTTCGTGCCACCTCATCCCTGGAAAGGAATAAATCAAGCCGAGGTCCTTCACGTTGGTACCTCTGCTCATGGAGAGGCTGGTGATACTGGAAGAGCCTCCCGGCAGCCGTTCGGTTCCATTTAGACACATCGGGGCTGTGTTTGCAGAAGGTGGCACCACGGCTCTGACCCCCTTTTAAACTTTTGCTCCTCTGCAGCGTGGAGGAGTGCTGAGGTTTGTTTAAACATGGTTACCTGGGAGGTTTGCAAAGAGTCAGAGAGAAAACATCCTGAGCCCAAGCTGATGAGAAGCGTGGAGAAAACTTATTTCAACAGCAGTGATGTTAATGGAGGAGGAAGGGGGTTCCTTTCTTTAGATGGTTTTTAGGGGAAGTGAGAACCAAGGAAGGTGAATTGAGGGGTGCAGAGGCTCAGAGTCTGCAGCAAATGGGCACAGGAAAGGCTGCTAAAGGCCCTTTGGAGCACCAGGCTGCAGACAAGGGAGGCACAAAAAATGCTCAGTTCTTACACACAGGCTGCCTCAACACCAAGAAATGCAGTGTCTTAACAACAGTTCAGGACGGACAAGAGTTGCTAGATAGGATGGGGGAGTGGCAGACCTTTTATTCTACAAAGCATAGCCCCAGACCTCTGAAAAACATCCTCAAAAAAACCTCCCAGGAATATCATCCCAGACAAAGCTCTCATCCAGAAGCAGCCCTGGGAAGAATTAATTGCACCCTTGAGACAGACAGTAGAAGATAAAGCTGAGTCCTGTGAAGGCATAGTGACTTAACTAATCAGTGGTAGATTTAACTCTATCATCTTCTGCTAAGGAAAGGAACTCAGGTGGCAAAAAGCACACAGGCCATCCAGTCACAAAAGCAAGTCACAAGTGCTGGCCAGAACTCTCACCAGTCTGCTGCAGAGATGCACGAAGTGGGGGAAAGGGACATTATCTCAGTACAGGTTAATGCAGGACAACAACCCATCTGGCACATGCCCGTTTTTTGATTCTTAATTGGAAGAACAGTCATTAATAAGGCAAAAGATGAACCTTGGGTGAAATTCTGGTGCCCGTGCAGCCTGAGCCTCCTGTTCAGTAGATCCTGATGGAACAGCTCCCTCAGAGCAGGGGCTGACAATGTCTCACAAACACAGCTTTAGCCAACTTGTCTGAAAAAGCAGCACAACACACATTGGACATGCACATCTCAGGTCTTCTTCAGAAAGCCCTTCATCCCTGCTATGGATGAAGGAAGCAGCCCTGCCAGGAGCAGGACCTGTTGTGGGACACCTGGTTATGACAGCTGACAAAACATGCAGGAAGCTGAATAAAAGGGTGAATTCAATGAAGATGCCACAGTACTACTGTCAGAGCGTATGATTAGACTTACTTGTCACCTCTGTGGGCTCCTCCTTCCTCAGGGACTCACGCATCCTGCAAATGTTCTGTTTCTGAGCAGTGAACACGAGGGGAGGGAAATACTAATGAAGTTGTCAAGCTAACGTTCTGCTCACCCCACCTTACAGCGTGAAGTGGCTCCACTTCCTTCTGTGCAGAACAGGCTACAGTTTGCACTGGTACCAACTGATGGTACTGGGCACCCTTCTTGCATCCTGGTCTCTGAAGTCAAGCGATTGCACAATGAGTTCAGCTTTCAAGAAGTAAATCACTGGTTCATCTGGCCACAGGGCAAGACTAAAAGCATGGTCTCTAAAGGCACAGAAATGAGGTAAACAAAAATAACATCAAATAGGCCTCTTTTTGGTAGCAATGGGGTTTTGTTGGGTTCTTTAGCCAGTCATCATTACTGGGAGCTTGAACATCTGAGTAATTAATAAAGTTCCCCATTGCCTTTACTTTTTACTTGCATGGAAAAGCTTATTGCTGACTTACACCAGTGTGCTTGAGAGGAGAGACAGATCCCACACTTTGACCAGAGGATCCACTTTGGTGGGGGAGAGGAGGGAAAGAGAAGCAGAAGAGGGGGTCAGGGGTTAAATGGCAGGATTGGGAAGTTTTTTGCAAGTGAAAAGTGGGTTTTGCAAACCTGAGAGTAATCCCAATGGTTTGCAAAGCTTTCAAACCACCCCCCCAGCCCAGGAAAGCTGCCCCTCACTGTTATTTAGTCTCAGGGTGAGAAGGAGCAAATCCATGAATACATTATCATCTAGACAATGAGCTCACATCCCAATCTTTATTTTTCAAATGAGACTTGAAAAAAACCCCAAACCTGACACAAACATGAAAGCCTCCTGATTTTTCTCCACTCTTTTCTAGGCTCCCTCACGCAGAGAAGCTGCTCAGAATATCCCCACTCTGCACACACGCACGCATCTCCTCGCTGATAGCGAGACACGGTCTAATTAAGAAGAAATCTACACAAACCCCTTACAAAGTCTGAGTGGCAGGTTATTATTGTAGCAAAGTGCAACCTCTGCCATTTTGTCAAGAAAGCCCATCAAATTAGAGAGAAATAAGATGTCCATCTGTTTCATGAATGGCAGCACTGCAAAAAAAAAAATCAGATTCCCACAAGTTCCTTAAGTCCCAATTATTCCCAGATTATCTTTTGAGATCTGGAGATCTCAGTTGAATAAACCTGTGGCCTTGTTACTGACAGCCTGGTGCATCTCTAAGGAGGGCAGTGCGGAATCCAGGCCCCTGGGTTAAGGTGTCAATCCCTCGGGTGACCCCGGGGGTGAGGGATGCTGCGTTATAGACTGACAGCAGATAAACAGTCTCCGCGCTCCCTCGCCTTTGGCACGGCAGCCGGGTAAACAGAGAGGACAGTCGCCTTAGAAAGTTAAAGAATAACGAGGGAGGAGGAGGAGGGGTGGGGAGAAACGCAGAGCTTCATCCTGGCTTTGGGGACTTCAAACCAAGAGCGAGGTAAATAATATCAGAAGGGGGGAAGGCAAAAGTCATCACGCTGGTTACAGAGGTGGCTTTTCAGCTGTGTCAGCAATCAGCGCTCCCTTTCACGCAAGGAGACAAACCTCAAAAAGGCCTTTCATAGATGCCATGAGGGCTGCACTTCAAGACACTCTGCAATCATTTTTGTGACTGCCCCAAGCTTTGTTACCTTCCCTGTCCCAGCCACCCCACAAGCTGCTGGGGACAGATTTACCACAGATCTGCGGGAATGAAAAAGATCATCCTGCTCTCTGGCTCCTCATCTCCACATCTGCTTTCCTTGCACCACAGCTTCTCCCATTTCCCCACCAAGTCAATGGTTGGTGCCCACCTTGCTTTTATTTCAAGATTAATGTAGACAGAGTCAACAGTATTTATACTATCTTATTATAAACTCATACCTAAAGTGTATTAAACTAATTAATAAATCAAACTATCACCCTTTTTCCATCATGGGGCCATAAGAGACTTTGGCAGCCAATACTCATGTGCCTTAGCTCCATTAGCTGGGGATCCAGTGTCAGGGGAGATAACCATACCCCCATGGCTGTGTCCACACATCCTTGCTATAAACAGGACAAGAAGAATCCACAGCTCTCCCCTCTCCACTTCCAAGCTGACCAAGACACCATGGATGTACATGGAAAAACTTTCTAAAGTGTTGGTGGTTTGGTTTTTTTTTTTCCCCCTTTTTTATTTTCCTATTCCAAGGCTTTGATTGCAAATCCTTTTGTCTTTCAGCTCTGGGGAGCTTCCCCATCTTGAAGGTAGCTCTTGGCAGATGAGGGGGAACTTCACAGCAGAAACTGCAGGCTGAGCCCTCGAGAGAGGACAGGCAAGCAGGGGGTGGGGTAGGTGGGAGAAACTCATCGCTTTATTAAATTGTTCTAACAATCACGGCTTTCCAGAAGATTGCTAGGAGCATACATGTTTCAAATCTGCATGCATTTCCACTTCAAACACTACATGGAATTATCCCTATTACTAAAACCGGCGACCCAGCTCCCCAAAATGAAAGCTTCTCCGCTCGCTGTCTCCAAAAGCTCTGTTGAGTTTGAAAGAGAGAAAGAAAAAAATAATAAAAGGGCAAAACCAGGATCCCCAAGGCTCAGCTGGGGTGTAAGTGTTCTACACCAGGTTACTGTGACTTGAGAGCAAAGCACCAGAGCTCTCAAGCTGGTGAAATGGGCAACTCTGACCACAGCAGGGCTGACTAGATGCCCACATTTCAGTCCAGCTGGATTCCCTAAAGCCAGTCCCAGTGTTCAGCCTGAAAACTAGCACATCACAACCAAGGACCCAGACCTTCTTGCTTTTACCAGTGTCCTGGATAGTTTTGCAATGATAACACAGCAGCTTTTTGCCAAAAAAAAAACCCAAAAACCCACCAAGGGCAAGTAAGTGGCATTGTGATGAAAACCACAGGCTACAGCTTTTCCAGGAAGAAAAAACCCAACAATTTCAGTCACCTCAGAAACACAGAAGGAGAAACAAACACAGCCTCACAGAGATGGATACTGGTAACAGCACCAGCTCCTGACACAAAGAGGTTTGGAGGGAAAATTCTCAGCATTTGAAGGAATCCTATTTAATGCCTCCTCAGAAATTGCCTTGGTCCTCTTTGCCTGCCTGCTATACCTAAGGCTTCACGAGCACACGTTGGGATCCAGAAGGATGGAGGGAAGGCTGGGACCTCAGACCCAGTTATGCTGCCTGTGGGAAGCCTCCCACTGATTTTGGCTTCCAGAGAAAGCAACTCTGGCCACTGCAGTTGGGGAATGTGCCCATCAGCCAGGAATTGGAGCAAAAAAAGAGAGGGAAACAGTGAAAAATGCATTTGGTTTGCAAACAACTTCAAGAAGCAAACCAGAATGCAACCAACACAAGTGCCAAGGGAAAGAGCAGCTAGAAAGGGGCAGGGAGATCGAAGGCACACATTAATATTCCAGAGAGAGGTTGCCCTCCATAACCACTGGTCTTCCCTGGAATTTACTCCCCCTTGCTGCCCCCTGCAGCAAAGCAGAGTTGTGGGACTGTCCCAGTCATGTCCCTTCCATGTATCTGTGATGGGAAAGAGTCAGGGGGTCTCTGGTGCCAGCCACACCTCTCTTCTTCAAAGGCATTAATAGTGCAAAGAGGAAAGAAAAAAGAAAACAACTTTTTATTGATGACCCAGATTGTTTTTTAATGTTCCTGGGGAGGGCAAAAATAAACAACAATCTCCTATATTGAAGTCGGGACACCTACCAGGTCAAACTATGCCCACATTAAATTGTGTGATGGGACAATTTCCATACAAATGCTGAAAAGAGGCAGTTGTAAAAGAAAAAAGCAAAAAAAAAAAGCAAAAAAAAAAAGCCCTCCACAAGCCACAGACACAAAACTGAAACTCTTGATTTCATTGTGCACTTGTGACAAGAGCAAACCCAAAATCAAAGAGTTTCATGGTCATTTTTCTATCAGAAAGTGATGTCGAGTGAATAACTTATTTACATGCCAATGTGTAGCACTGAAATGGCCCAGGATGGGAAAAAAACAGGCCCTCTGTTATCAACAATGATAGCAGCGGATCCTGGGAGCCACCCCGGGAGGAGGACCTTAACGAGGCAATGGCTGCAGCGGGAGAATGGCAATGAGTTTTTAATTGGTGACACATTATATTTATCAAACTGACAGCAGAGGGGGAGAGCGGCAACCTCCTCCTTGTGTGTTTTCCTTACACGACTTCCTTTGAACCCATTCACGTGTGAAAAGAATTTAAAGGTTATGGGGGGGAAGAGGAGGAGGGGGGAAGGGAGGGAAGAAACTCTTGTAATAATCCAGCATCATCCTGAATGATAACACTGAATTATTCAGTAGGGTCCTTAAAAGGGTGGCTAAATCAAGGCTGAAACAAAGCTGGAGTGATGCCATTGTGCTGGCTCTTACCACTCAGGGCCTATTTAAAACCAGGCAAGAGGAGGAAAAAAAAAGTCCTTTCAGAGTCATTTAGCGAACCAGAATGGACTCTGTTTCATGGCACAGCAGAGTTATTAAGAAGTGTTTAATATTTGTAACCAGATCCTTTTGTTAGCTCAGAGATGCCTGGAAGAGCCTGTGGAGAGCATCAGAGCCTCATAACCTAGGAAAAGGGTCATTTTGTAGACTTGGTCAAGGTTAGGAGAGGCAGGATTTGACTTTCTTTCCCTTCTCCACCTCCTCTTTCTGAAGCATTTGCATCTTTTGGCCAAGTCTGCCTCAGGAGTTCAGGCCCATCGTCCTAAGCCCTGGCATGCAGGATCATTTTCAGATGCAGTTCCCCCATTTCATTCCCAGCTGATATGAGCAAGCAACCCAGTAATGTCAGAGGATGCAGGATGGTGACCAGTCAAATGCTGGTTTCCCAAAGCTTTCTTCCCAGGTGAGGGACAATGCTTTGATCTTTTTCCTGACCCAATTAGATTGAAGCTTCTTTGGGTTCCTCAGAGCTGTTGCGTGGCAGAGGGAAAGCAGGGAGGCTGACACTGGCACCTCAGCTTGTCTCAGAACCTGTCAAAGACAGGCAGAGTTTGAGCTGCTGCCAGCTGGAAGAACTACTCCAGAAAGGGAACCCCAGAAAAGCTCCCTCACCACAGCCAGCATCATTGCTTGGTGTTTTTGCAGTTCTGGATGCTCCCTCCCTGGAAAGCCTTCAAGGTCAGGTTGGATGGGGGGCCTTGAGCAACCTGGTCAAGTGGGAGGTGTCCCTGCCCACTGCAGGGGGATTGGAACTTGATGATCTAAGGTCCCTTCCAACCCAAACCACTCTGTTCCTCCACAGAGTACCAGGACAGGCAGCACAGTGCCCACTGGCTGGTGGGCTGCAGAGCCTGGGACACAAGTTCTCTGCTTGCTCCACAGCCTGCACTTGTCACCACACACAGTAGCCAGGGGGGCTGGTGGGTATTTTGATCTGGGCCTCTCTAAGTAAACAGGTTTAAGATGATACTGTACCTGCCTGGAGTGCTAACTAGCAAGCAGGAGAGTTTCTTGCCTTTGTGGTGTTCCACACAGGACAGCAGCACGAGTAGCTTCCCCCACTACTAAACCCATCCTGTCTCTTTTTAAGCCTTTCCTTTAATCATTTGTTGACCCAGAGTTTTAGTGTCCACATTTGCTTTTTTTTAAGCCCAGATCAGGTAAAAGAGAAAGAAAGGAACAAGAAAAGTCTAATGAAATATTTAAGATTTTCGAGGCAAAGTCTTGGAAGTGCTGACAAAGGTTTTGTTTGTTCCCGTCTTTTGTGAGAATTATTGGAGATGAGCCTGGAAGCAGGTTGCAAAGAGAGCCAGGGTCACTCCATATTGATGGGAACTGTGTTGGCATTGGTCACAGCTGTGCTGCCTTGACTCCCAGCTGAGCCACCAGCCCCCCAGCCTTTGTCCCGCATTGTGAGCGGGACACGGCGCCAATTTTATACAAAGTTGATTGCACGGCCGCTTTGTTCCTCCCCCACCTCACACACGTACGCGCGCACACACACATTTACTCTCACTCTCGGATAAAAAAGGGGAATGACAATGTGATGAATTCCTTCACTGCTGGGCTGCATAATAAACTGAAACACTGCTGCCCTAGCTTTAAGAAAAAAAAAAAGTCGTATCCCACTGCTTTCCTCCTTGGAACCTGATTTTTTCCCACTAACTGCTCCCTGATTTATGGAGCCTCTCTTGTGTAGAGCATATGTGGCTCCGGGCATTTGGCATTCGCTGACATTTCGCTTAAGCAACTGTGAAAGGGCAAATTTTCCTTGAAACAGAGCTGCAGAAGAAACACACGTAGCTGTTTCCCCTCCCTTCTCCCACCGCGCTCCCCTGGATGTGGCAGCAATGCAGGCAGGCACCTTGGGCATCTCTCCTGTGAGCGGACACCCAGCTCTGCCTGCAGCATCAGCACCGCAGGTCCCCATCCTCTGCTGCAGCAGCAGAGCTGGGTCCTTGGCTGCCCTTTCCAGGGAGGTTATCCCTGTGTTACAGCCCTTGCTGCAGCTCATCTGCCTGTCAGCCCTCAGGGGCACTTCTCTGCACCGAGACCTGAGCCACCAGGATGGAAAGTGGCTCCTTCAAGGCCACAGGGACCCACAGCAACTGAGCAGAGCTGAATTCTGGGTCTCCCCATTCCCTCTGCAAGAGTAGGGAGACCTGTTTCTAGGGGAGGATGGTGCAGCTAAGAAAGGGGCCACTCGCCAAAATCTGGGCTATCCTTTTTATTCTCATAATATATGGATGGCTGTGGCATTTGGCCTGCGTTTTCCCACCCTCTTCTCTAGCAGGGTTCCTTGCTGCCTTGACCCCTTTACGCTGCGTCGCATTTCACCTTGGAAAAGCGGCCAGACAAAAGCGTTACTGACCAAGCCAGTCCGAGGGCGATAAACCTTCCCGCACCTGCTTTCAGAGCATCACTGTAAATAAGCCAGAGGCA
The DNA here is from genome assembly GCA_024611175.1 of Megaceryle torquata. Lineage (NCBI taxonomy): Eukaryota > Metazoa > Chordata > Aves > Coraciiformes > Cerylidae > Megaceryle > Megaceryle torquata. The sequence goes on along the minus strand of JANIJG010021326.1, from coordinate 6,140 downwards.
TCCAAGAGCCTACGATCAAATCTGGAGAGTCTGGCCTCATTTATCCCACATCTGGCGTACTCTGCACCAGGCACTTGTAACAGGAGGCGATGGAGATCATTGAGATGGGGACACTGAGGCACGGAGAGTCCCTTTGCTGTATCATGCCAAAGAATGGCCTTTGGGAGCAAGATGAGAATTCCAGAGTGCTTCTAGTTACTTGGTGGCCATACATGAGTATGGACTCCAAACACAGCCCAAGACCTGTCGCTCAGCTACAGCTCAGCATATCTGAGGACAGCGACCCATGAAGTCTGGGCTCTGCCAACCTGCTAAGCTTGGCAGCTCAGCCAAAAAGGGCCAGCTCCTCCCCTCCTTTGTGACAACCACACAGATGTGGGGGCTCAAATACTACATGGAAAGATTACTCCAGGGCATCTAGAAGGTTCTGATAGTGACCCTCTCAACTTTGCAGCAGTTACAGCTTCAAGCATGCACTCCGATTGTAAAGAAATTAGTTTGAAATTTCCTAGGACATATTCAGCCTGTTTGTTACTACACCTCCACCACATTTACCTCAGCAGTTACTGCTCGTTTGGCAGAACCCGAGCCCTCATGGTAGGCAAAGGCACATTTCACTACGGTTCATGCTCTATTTTGTGCAAAGACACAGTTCCTGCAGTCACATGACTGGGCAAGAATCTCCTTTTTCATTTAAAAAGTGATCAAAATGCAGCCCTTGTGGTTACATAAGAAAGCTTGAAAATGTAATTAGAGCAAACACTGGCGACTTAAAGAAAAACCCAAACCAAAACAAAAAACAACAACTGTAAGACCAACCGAACCCCACATTTCTCTCAAGTCTTATGACTTGAAATTTCATTTCTCAATCCTTGTGTACTTATAGCGCTGACTCGTGATTTTCTGGATGTCTGGGGACAGCAGTGTCACTCTCGTTTAAGTGCCTCAAGGGCCATCACACAGAACTGTAGGAGAATTTTTGTGAGATCACTGCACAGGAGAGCAGATTGGGCTTTGCTGAATTTGCTCCTGTGTTGTTTTCACTCTACTTTTAAATGAATCAAGCACAGGATTTCCCACAACTCTGTGACGATGCTTTCTGATACATGATATCCAAGGGTACTTTCTGCTAAATTCTGGTCAGCTTGTTCTCAGTTTGAAGCACATAATTCAGCCAGAAGTAATAGAATGCGATCGTTAATGAAGGCAAGAAAAGTGCAAAGGCAGGAAAAAAAACAAAATCAAAAGAAACCCAAGGAAGGAACCCCCAAACCTTTGCTGGCAAGAACAAAGCAGAGATACCCTAGAAACCTATGTCATCATTCAAACAGTCCAGACCAGCCTACAGTCCTTTTCTGTAACCTTCATAAATAGTGCCTGTCAGGTTCACTGAATCTTTTTTCCTTCTCTGGGAGCTATTTGTAACTGGAAGATCTCAAAGTTCTTTCTATATGTGGATATATCATAATTCATCCCCATTTGGCAATGAGCTAAAATCATGTCAGCTCCAGCAGGATTGCTGATTTATTAGAGATTTGGAGAAACACTCTGAGCTGGGAGCAGACAGGTCTGTGTCACACACTGCCTCAAAAGCAGGCAATATTAAATGCATAGAAAGGCTATTTTTAAAAATAGCATCAGCCAGTTGTAAAAATCACTTGGAAATATTTAGCAATTGCAAGAGAGAGGAAGTCCAAAGGAAACCAAACACTGCTCCCAAACACCAGCTCTCACCTGCTAACAGCTGGGGGTCAGACTGGAAAATGCCAGTGTGTCCCTGTGCACCATTTAGGCAGAAAAAGATGCTCCATTGTTAAACTGCCAGCTAATGAGCTGAATGCAGGAAGTTTAATTGGCATCGTTACCTGTCGTACCTGCCTCATGTCAGACTGGCCCAAGGACTCAGCTGCACTGTACAGAGAAAACAAATGAAACAAATGTACTCGGAGAATTTTAAGATCTGGGCTCGGGGGCAGGGGAATAAATAAATAATCACACACTTTCTGGTCCTTGCTTCAGTGAGTCCTGTGACACTACTGCTTTCTGGTCATGTTATCCGTGAAGTTGGTCCAAACATCCATTATTCCCACATCCGTCATTCCCATCAATATACAATGAGCATTAATATACAATATACTCATGAGCAAAGCATGCGAGTGTTTTTCAAGGTATCTTGAAGAACCTACAAGCACCTTGGAAGGGTCATCACCACCTCCTCTTCCTCACAGTGCTGGAGTCCAATGGGACCAGCACCATTCAAAGTAAACAGCGTGGAGGGGCTAGTAGTCAGGATGCTGTCTGGGATCTCAGTCCTTTAATAAGTTGGCTCCACGCCACTGGGGGAAAGCTTGGACTGCACCACATGCTGCAAACTTCACAGCCACTTTGTTTGGGAAAGATCCAGAGCCTGCCCCATGCCCTCCTCACGCTTCCTTCAGGGAGAGCTTATTCACAGAATGTTTGGGGTTGGAAGGGACCTCAAAAGATCATCTAGTTCACCTAGATGTGAGATGCACAAAAACCTCTGCACTATGATTCGCCCAAAAAGCTGCACTCCAACCAAAACCAGAAAGAAAGGCATTTCCTAGAAATGGCATCAGCTAAATATTCCTTTTCTGAGAGGACAATTCACAGTGTCTCCGGGAGCTGGAAGCCTTTGCCCCCACCTCCCCTGGGCTGGGGCAGCAGCAGTGAGCAGGCTGTGCTGTTTCCTTCGCCTCCAATGAACTCTGACTAAGCTTTATTGAAGGGTCGGTGACTAATGGCAGGCTTAGGAGCCAAAATGAAAAGGCCAAATGTGAAGCCTAAGAGTGGCCTGGAGACCTGAATCCTCCAGGGACTTTATCTGGGAGAGCTCGGAGGATTTTCTACACTTGTCTGATTCTGAACGGCTCCAAAAGCCTGCTCACAGAGAGAGCTGACACTTACAATGCACGTGGAGCTGGGTAATGAAGGAGCCTTAGATCCTCTATAATAGGCAGGGTCAAAAGGCCTAGGCCAATTATACAGGCTTGCCCAAAAAAATCTTCTCTTCCTTGATCCCCCATCCTCTCCCCTCTGTAATTTATTTGGAACTTAATTTTATGTAACTGTATCCCTGTGCAAGGGAACATATCCTCACCATAAAACAGGGGCTGAGCCACAGCTCCCACCCTCAGCAACTCTCTGCCACATCAGGGACTTGGAGGCAGGTCCCCACCAGTAGATATTGAAGTGGTCAGATTGGACCTTCACCGACTGGGACCTGCAGAAGCAATACAGGGATCTTGCAAAATCCTGATGTGCACAAAACGTGCCAAAACCACCAGTGACCATGGTGAGATCAAGTATGCTGCTGTTACCTTGACACCTCTCCTCTGCCCCTCTCTCAAATTGCCTATTTTGCCCAGTCCTGGTATTTCACTGTATCAAATAATTTGGTTTCCAGGCGCTGTACGATCCTCACAGCAGTGCCATAGGACAAACGAGGAGCTGAGACACCCAGACATTACATGACTGCCTAAAATCCAAGCAGCAGAGCGTGGCAGGGCTGGGAGGGCTCTGCACAGCAATAACCTGTCCCTGAGGTGCCCTGTTGCGACCTTGAGGGACAACAGCATGGAAGAGAGAACTTGTTTTAGAGGATGACACTAAAACACACCCACAAGCCACACTCAGCAACACAAACAACAGCACTGGACTCAGTCCCCATGGACAGACTGGTGGAAGAGCTGCAGGTACACAGTTCTGCCTTGCCCCAGGCAGCTCCCTTGCTGTCCTCCCAGTCTGTTCCAGGCTCAGCACATCCCAGCACTGCTCCCTGCCTCAGTTTCTCCACTTACAAAGTGGCAAGTACCATGTCAGCACACACCAGCATTGAATTCAGGTGGTACCACAATTGGAATAGTTGCCCATCATAATCAGCCACTGACCAACGCTGCAACAACACCCCAACAACCTACCCCAAACCTCCCTGAGGGTACAACAGAGGAACAACAGCACAGAAACCCATGAGAGACACCACCAAACATCTTTAGGCACAGTTGAAACCTTCAACTCCACCCTCACCAGCCCCCAGAGTTTGCTTACCTGCAGCACATCGAGGTGGACGCGTGGGGTCAGGTGCCAAACAGATGTTACAGGAACCATAGCAGTTGCTGATGATGCCAACAGTTTTCTGACCATGTCTAACGTGGGTCTAGCTCCCGTGGCTGGCCACCACAGCCCACTGCCAGAGCTCTGCTCTTGGAGACACAGCAGGAAGCAGCAGCTGAAGCTGGTTGACTTAAATAGGAATAGAAAGGCCAGAGGGGCCAAATTAACTTTGTCTGTGAGTTCTCCGGGGCTGATTGAACAACAGGGAAGCTGCCTGAGCTGCTGGTAGAACAGGAGAAGATGCAATTGAGCAATATGACAGAACACATGGAGGTGCAGCTCAGGGGGTGAAATCCTTCCTGCCAAAGGACAGCACAAGCTCTAGAGCCAGCAACATTTCCAGTGTGAATTCCATTCGGGGGGCAGATTATTTGGGCTCCTGAGCAAAGACTGCTGGTTTGTTCTGCTCTGAATAAAGCCACCCTGTCACTTAATAAAACTAAGGCCAGAAATGCATCTTAGAGCTTGGGTTCTGAACAAGCTGATTTGTGCATTGGTATGAAAGAGGGTGTTTTGATTTTTTTTTTTTTCTTAAAATTCTAATCTCCTTATAGATATTTTTTTACAGAAGAATTTTACAAGGAAGCTGGCATGCAAGACTTCATAGTAAGAATAAACCAGAGCACTTCAGAAAGCTCTTTCAAAGCTGCTGGCTTATTTCCTCTTCCTGATGATCAGAAGATTGAGTTTTTAGGGAAAGCAAGTTGTGTTTCAGCAGAGCATTTTACAGTGTGAAGTGTTTTAACTCCAGTTTGCAGCTCCTGGAATCAAGTGATCTCAGCAGAAAAATCAGCTTTCACTTGAAATTGGAGAGAGAAAAAAAAGGCATGTCTAGTGCCTTCATTGTTATAACAAATAGCCTGGTGTCAAAAGATGATCTGTTTCTCAAGTGCTGTGCTTCTCAGGTGTTTTGGGCTTTTTTTTTTGGTGTGCCTGGCTGCTCAGTCTACCATTCTGCAAGTGACACTAGAAGGAAAGTCCCATGAAATAATGTCTAAAAACCCCTTTATACTCCTATATAGTAGATGCTTAGATAGAGCAGGTAGATCACTAGGAGAAATCTCAGGGTTTTAAACACTGCTAGAAAAGGTGAAATCATACTGGTCTCCAAAGCCCACCCTGTGATCTGACTCTTTGGTGCTGCCATCAGTACTGGATGGTGTGATGGCAACTGTAAAACAAGGGACGTGAAAAACTACCTGACAAGACCTGGGCTGTGACCCCCATCTCCATTTCATGGAGCACATCGAAGAGCTGCTTCTGGAAAAGAAAATCCAGAGTCTGCGTTTGCTCAGCACCGTACACTGTTGGCACAAGGTAGACTCACCACATTGCCCTTTAGAATCCATTCTTGGTATTGAAGTGGGAAAGCCCAGGAACTCGCCAAAGCAGAGGCCAGAAGTTGTTGCACTGGGTGCTGAAATGCAGAGCTAAGTGGCCTCAGTGAGATGACATCCACCCACTTACATGAGAACTGGCTCTGGGCCAGTGTCTGCAATCACAGAACTAAGGATCTAGTTCCAACATACTCACAAAGAGGAAAAAAACCCCACAAATTCACTGAACACTTTATGACTTCTACTAAATGTTCGTTCTGGTAGAGGCTGGGAACACAGGAAAAAGCAGGGCCCCTGCAAGTTGGGAGATGCCATCCCTCCTCCAAATAACGTGCTGTTAAACAGGGCAGAGGAGGCCAGAAATTGCTTGCCCACAATCACTTGAGAGGCCAACACCAGAGTGCAGAGCCCAGGCTCTGGGGCTAAAGCACTTCTTAGGACAGAAAACATAGGAGAGGAACATCTCCCTTCTGGGAGCTGGGTCTCTTTAGCTTGGAGAAAGCTGGGGGGTGACCTCATTCATGTTTATGAATATGTAAAGGGCGAGTGACAGGAGGATGGAGCCAGGCTCTGCTCAGTGACAGGACAAGGAGCAATGGGTGCAAGCTGGAGCACAGGAGGTTCCACAGAAACATAAGGAGAAACTTTTTTCACAGTGAGGGTGACAGA
>JANIJG010021324.1:0-87335 GCA_024611175.1 Megaceryle torquata | reverse complement strand
ATTATACATTTAATATATATTATTGACTTTTTGGCTTCTTAACCACTTAAAATAATAGTTTTTCAGTATTGAAACAGCTAACACTCTTGGGGAAAAAAAAATGTTTTAACTTCAGAACGACAAACAGCCTACACAATACACAGAGAGGATTTTGTTGTTGTTTGAAATCTTCCTAAAGTGTCTTTGTGTCATAGGAAAGTCCTCATCTTCAGTATGTAAACAATGAAAAAGAAGAAAATCTCTCTCGATGGAAAGCCGTCAGTTTTGTGGCATCTCAACCTGGATGTTTTAATTGTAAAGTGTATGGCAGATCACAAAACACCAGGCTGGGCTAATTTCACTGTAGACTGGACACTCTGTAGACGCCTGGTCTCCATGTACTGCAGAGTGATGGCAACAGAGCCTTACACTACACAAAGTAACGATGTGATCGCTAAACATTTGAAAAGGATCAAAAGTAATGAGTACAGTGCACCCAGTTTCACAAGGCAAGAAACAGACAGACTCTGGAGACTATTTATGCTTAGATGAGCAGTTCATCTTTGTCAGCTTCTGAACTCTACTGGCAGCTCCACACAGCCGAAGATTTGCTTTCCTTTCCCCCTCCTAACATGGTTTTCTCTGTTGCTTTTTATTCAGTTACATTTGAAGTAGGCTTTCAAAAGGTAAGGAAACGTGGTTTACAATGAGATGGGAAACAGAAGCACTGTAGTCAAGCTATACACTGAAATATAACAATGAAAGGGTAGGGCCAGCAGGAATTAAAAAAAAAAAAAAGAAATCTCATCAATAAACACATTTAGATCTGCCCTATGATTTCACAATATTTCTGGTATCATTGAAATAGTTGCAGTTTTGCAGAAAAGAAAACAGTATGCAAGTGCTTAAATATTGATGGTGCTGCATCCATAAAAGAAGGAAGATCTACCACTGCACAGGTAACCTTGACTCTGACCATCTCTAATGTCACAGCATACTTTCTCCAACCTTTAATATTAAAAGCTTTTTTTCCCCCCACTACCTCTGCAATATTTCAGTTAATTCCACCATCTGGGGCGGGGTGGAAAAGAAAGGAGTAGCTTGAAGGCTTCTTTTTTTTAAAGGAAAAAAAAAAAAAGGAAAAAGAAAAAGACAAGAAAACTTGTCCTGTATAACACAATGAACACCAGCAATACATGAATCTAACAGCTTCATGGCACAAACCTTTGCCTTTTCAGCCAGAAGCAACTGATAACTTGACCAGGCTAATTTCTGTGATTCAGCCACTCAGCACACCCATGACACGCATTTGGCCAGGAACTCACAGAGCTGCATGTGAATCACACCGGGAAAACAGTGGCCAGGTTTTGTTGCTGGGAAGGGGAGGTGAGCTAGAAGCTCAAAGAGTGCAAACAAGCATGGTTGCCTTATAGGCAGGCATGAGACATTTATCTGGAGAAGCTTACACCTAAATGAAACAGTTCTGAGCCTGCCTCATCACCAGCGGGAAGTCTTATTTCTCACTCTGGCACTTAACACACTTCTGTGTTAATTTATCACAAAAATGAATCTGCTATCAAGTATCCTCCTGCTGTTGCTGTGGGTGCACTCTAAGGGCAGAAGACCGGCCAATGACCTGGAAGGGCTAAGTCAAATGTAAAATCTAGAAATAGAAGAGATACTGAGAGGTGACTGAGACAACCACAGATACAGAACATCTGTACAAGGAATAAAAAAAACAGGCTATAATCTTAATCCTCAAAAAAGAAACAACTGTTGCAGGGTATGACAAATATATTTAAGAACCTGCGTGACTTAGAAAACAAAGAATTATTGACTCCAATTAAAAAAAAAAACCAAACCATAAAATAAAATCCACAAATGAATATTCAGGTGACAAGATTAAAAATGAGGCACTTTTAAAAGTAATCAATATACTAATGATGGAATTCCTTACTATGAGATGTCATCTATTCCAGAAGCTAAAAAAAATTATTAAATAAATCAATAAAAGAAAAAAACCAAAACCAAAATCAGCAGGCACTTTTAATTCCCAAATTTAACAAATGTAAGAGACATAGAAAAGATAAAGGAGAAGGAGGGAAAATTAATTTTTTTTTTTTTTCTTAAGAAGGGAACTAGTCAGTAGGTTTCCAGTGGCAGAATAAGAGATTAGACCGTTATAAAACCTGAAAGATAAAGCCTCAGACACTTCAGTTTTCTTAAGAGGAAGAAGGGAAGGAGTCTGTGTGCAAAGGAAGTGGCATGAAAAAGGATAAAACTCTGATGGCAGCAATATTTACTGGACAATCTAGCACATTCTTACTCAAAGGAGAAACATACCCTAATATTTACATATGCAGGGCTTCCTGCACAACTATTAATTTAAAACCCTGGCATTATATTCTGAACAAAGTGACAAGACATCAAAAAGAACCAGAGGAACTGCAGTAATGAAGTAGATCAATAAACAATTCAATAACTCTTTGAAGATGTTCAGATGGCCTCTCAGAGCTCGATGCTCCCCGTATATATTAAACACAATTGTTAAAAGAAACTTAACATGCCAAATACATTCCTGTAGGCCAGCATGGCAGATTCAAACTCTCTGAAATATGAGCTTTTCTCCAGAAAACACCATGGAAAAAAAAATAGAAAAAGAGTTAAAATCAATAGATAATTAACATAAGTTGTGATGGATATACAATCAACAGAACCAGCCATCTGCCCAGACAGGTCAGTACTGATCAGTACTGCAAGGAAAAGTATTTTACAGCATACCATTAAGTGCAATCAATCTGTGTAGCAGATAACATTACAGAGTTTCCAATTCTGCATCATAGAGTTCAACGTACCACTGAAATTACCCCAAATTTCTCTGTAGAAAGAGTGCATCATTTCTTCTACATCTAAGTAATGCACAACCTAAGAATATCTGAAAACTATAAACTAGAACACTCAGATAAAAAAGTGATGTTATTTAATTTCACTGTTGGGAGCTGGGAGGTGTATTATTTTGGAAGACTGAGTGGGAAAATAAAATATTTTGCTGAGCTAATGAAAATCATTCTTGCCAAACAAGAGATAATCATCATGCATTTTCACCTATTTGCCTCTATTTACATATACCCCTACCAGATCCCAGTTAACGCTGGGATGTGTTTTGCTCACAGGTAGTGATAATACACAAAATAACAGTAGCCTCCCCAACATTACAGTGATGGCTCGTACGAAAAGATACAAGCATTCCTGGGAGCACTGCCTATACAGCCCAGTCTGCCCAAAACATTGATATCATCCCCAGGCTGGCCAGCTCTGTAGACTTTCTGCTCTTAGCTCTCTCTGGGGAAATTTTGCAGCAGGGTCACTGGAGAGCTGCCATCATCTAAGTCTTTCCCCTGGTCTGATGCTCAGGATATTTAAGTCAGAAAATCATTATCTGGTCTCATTCTGATAGAGGAACACACAGAACTCAGGTTCTTGCAAATGGGTGAGTACTGCAGCCAATGGGGGTAGAACCTCAGACAGATACAACCACCTCTGGTTATTACCTCCAGAAAGTGTACTCACTAAAACCAAACAAACAAAACCCATCCACAAGCAAAACCAAATAAAACACAAAATTAAATCAGCGGGGGGGGGGGGGATCTGATACTCAAAAGACAGGTAGACACTCTCACAAAGCAGAAGAGAGAAAAAACACGGGGAAAATAAATCCCTCTTGTAACTTGTTCTAACCCTTTGTCAACAGAGGTTACCAAATTGCCTGTTACTGTTACCTAGCAGTACCCCTGGTGGAAAAAAATGGAGGGGTTTTGCTGAAAGGAAATTGGGTTTTGTGGACCACCAAGCTCAGAGTAAAGAATTATTAGTATTCCTCCAAAAAAAAAGATACAGAATATCCACAAGTATAACTTCAGTACATACTAAAATAAGCTTCAGACACTTTAGACAGTTTGGGACAAGGCCATTTGAGTGCTGCAACTTTCTTTTAAAGCACAACAAATTTGTATTTTTAAACTACAAATTTGTAGGGCTGGAAAACCAGTTTCAGTGATAATGAGAACTTCATGTAACACTTGCTCTCCTTAATCACTTGCATGTGCTCCCGGTGTTTTAATTTTGATGTAATTGCACAAGAAAAAGACAGATGTTACAGACACTTGCACCATCTGCCCTCGCAGGGGCAGATGTTTTCCAGCTGCAAAACCTAAATGACCATAGGACTATTATTTCCTTGAAACATTTGCTAGTGCACCAGGAATAAAGTGCAGGAAAGGCCAAATTATATGTCCGGTATATTCCATTTATACCTCATCTGTCTGCTAACAATAATTTTTTTATCCATACTGTTCTGGTCTGCTGAACAATTTTTTTAGTGTCTCTTATCTTAAGAGAACCAATAGGCTCAAGGGAGTGGTTGTAACAGGTTGTAATGGTGTGCATAAAGTTTTGGGGGTTGCTTTGATTTAAAAATAAAAAAAATAAATAAATAACAGTGAATCAAGACCAGCAAAATGAAAAAGCCCATACAGAAAATCAACACACATCACCATACTCCAAAGTAACCCTGGGAGACAGATGGTCTGTACAGCAGGCCAGTGACAGTATTTCATCACCTGTCTCAGAGTGCAGCCCTTTCACACTGGGCGGTGACTTTTCCAAATAAAGAGAGTCATAAATCCACATCTCTGGCCCTCCATCGTTACCTCAACACCTTTAAACAAAATGATGGGGGTCGACAACAGCAGAGGCTGTTGCCTCCTTAGAGCAACACAGATCCTTGGGAAAGGAGGTGGGACCTCCACCCCTCATGGGCACAAAGGGTGATCGCCTCACCAGGAGGAGTGTCCACAGAAGCTCTGAGGTCCAGTGTATATGCGAGGCCATACACAATGTCCACAGGAAGCCTGGGTCAGAGCTGATAGCTAAACTCAGCTCTCATGTTTCAACGCTGCTGCCTCACAGGCTGAGCCTTCCTCTCGCTCTCTAGAACCACAGGTACCATACCTTTCTTAAGGACAAATTTCCTCTTCCCCCTTTTTATTCACATAGATATTGTGAGGCACACAGAAGAAAATGATACCACCTCAAGGCCACATTCTTGCTTCAGCCAGGAAGACTGAAGTTTGTATAAACAGGTGCATTGCTAGAAACACAGTCTGCAGAAACCAAATTTCATAAAGCTTTTTTTCTCCCTCCCCAAGTAATTACATAGCTTAATTTTGTAATTGGACATCTTAATTGCATAATTAAAAGGACATGAAGTTTCAGCTTAATTAGTCTTCCTAATTGTTATGCAGGTTCTTATCCTAGTGATGCAACTCCATTTGCAGAAAACATGGCACCTGTTTCTGTACACACCTCAACCATGCCTACGTGCCAGGATGAGGGATGCAGTTCCATCTCTGCATCAAAGGAGGAAAGTCTGCTTGGGAGCCTGATCATTCTGGCGTTTCATTGCCATAAAGGAGGTACTCATTAAGCTGCTGGCCCATTAGTTCATAGGGTCAAAAAGGGGTTGCAGTACTATGGTGGCTGAATTCCTGAAATGTTATCTAGCATACACATCAAGGAGTGATGTGCTGTTCAGGCAAAGCCAACCTGTATTCCCAGTAGCACGTACATAACTCAGCTTGCCTTTCATTTTTTAATCCATGCAGTTCTGGTCTATCAGACAACTTGGTTGATGTCTGCTGCTGTTAGGAAACTGTTTTTAGATCTCAGGTCTTGTTCCACATTCCTCAATGGCAACAGTATGTACAGAGCTACTCAGTACTATTAGAGAACCAGCTGGCACATGGACTGCGTGGAGATGCTCCCTGGCAAAGACAAAATTGCTTCAAGAGGCTCAATGCCTCTCAGTGCTTTTGAGCCTGAGACATCTTCCCTGACTGAAGGGGAGGCAGAGAACACAGTCCATCATGCCTTCCTGAGACCAACCTGTCAGTGTACCTATGGCAGGAGGGCAGGCACCACCCAGCACAGACAAAAAGAGTTACTGGAAGAAACCTCTCAGCATCTTCCCCACTCGCAATCTCCAGTGAGCAGCTCTGACAGACTCCAGGGACAGCTCACCTCCCTTTAGACAGCTCTGGCTAATTGCAGACAGAGCTCATGATTACATGGCACGTGTAATAATAATTTTATTTATTTATTTTTAGTTAACATCAAGGGACCACCATTCTTCCAGTGCTCTGAATGTTGCAGATGTCCTGACTAACAGAAATAAATAGATGTGATCGGAGCACCAGAGACCATTTCATAGCATACAGAGGGCCTGAATTAGGGGTCCACAGACCAGCTTTGTTCTAGGCATTTGGACACCTAGGCATTTCCTAACTTTTGTGTGCTTCACTTTACAACCTCAGTAATGTTCCTTTAACGCAATTTTCTGTGCAGGTTCTCAGGTTTTGTAAAAGGTTATTAAGAAACCATCACTTTGCATCCCCAGAGGTCATGAAAAGGCCCTAGGAGTATGGCAGAGACCCTTGCCAAGTGAGCTAATGGCAGAGCTGACAGAAGAAGCAGGTTGTCTTTCACACAAAGGAGCTGCGAGGCACAGCCTGCCAGAGGGTCTCTCTGATACTTCCTCAGTCAAAAAACCCCAGCAAAATTGAAGAGTTCCTAAACCAAAATGCTAGGCTCCTTGCTGGGTGCTGACAACTCACCAGTGAGCCCTCATCTGCTCCTCTGGCAACACCACCACATCCCCAGTCTTCCTCATCCATGGACCTGCTGCCACCCCAAGCCCCCAACTCTGTTTCTCACTTAAGCAGACCTGTGCTGCTCCCCTCACCAGTGTCTGCCTCACCTCCTGTCATGAGCTCCCCAACCCATCCCTTTCCAACACAGTCCCACACTGGTTTGTATCAGCCATTCACCTTCCTCCACACAGTGATTTTTCCCTGTTTCTCCTCTCCTAACCCCATTCTTACCGGACTGTTGGCACAAGCCCCCTTCTTTCTTACCACTTGGGCAACCGCAGTACACAACTTCTCCCTCCTCTCCAGCAGCACAGCACACAAGTGGTGGGTGAGTTGAGGGGAAAAGGGTGGTGGAGAGATGAGACAGGGTCCCTGCTCACAGTTCTTGCACCTAAGCCTCACTGATGCTGTCGCACGGGGGATCCATTACAGAAATACTTTTCTCAGTCTGTGCAATTGGAGCAAGCTGAACTCTCAGGGACTTGCTGCCTGGTCAACCCTCAGCACAGACAAAGGGTGGGAAAATGCTTAGCAAAGACAGAATCAGAAATATTACCTTAAAACTACATATAAACATAAGAGATTCCAGCAAGTGTAGTAACTGTAATTACTCAAAGACTTACAATATTTCCTTATTTGCATGAGAAAGGCAAAAATTATATCCACTGACAAAAAACACACCTCCTCTCACCAAATATTGAATTTCTGCAAAGCTAATATAAAAATCAAACAGCACCTCTCAATAGTAATTAAAAAAATAAAAACCTAGAAAGATCTCAAAAAGAAAACAAACCAACATTTTTCTTTAGCCTTTGTCTCAGAAATTATGGAGCTCATTTTAACTGAAATTTTTTAATAATTCCACCTAAGGCAAAAAACAGCCCTGGAAAACTTGAAGCCCAGCTGCTTAGAGTTTGATAAAGCAATAGGCAATTGAAAATAGAGTTGTATAATGGGAGCATCACACAACGTTAATTTGTGGTGCTCTCAGACCCGCCTGTAATTAAGTATGCCAGATTAAAAATAAAGGAAGTGCTGGCTCTCAGTCTGAGAGCACACAGAAAACCCCAGCTCATAGCTAGTTATTTTATGCAAGCTCTAATCCATTATAGTAGGAGGGTGACAATGACAACGTTGTCTGACCCTTAATTACAGGAAAGATGCTATAATGCTGTACATACCAGGCAGCCTATGATAAACCTGAAACAAATACTGGAGACTCTGCCTGCTCCCCATGACTTGAAAACTGGGACTACTCTAATACCACAAAGAGAAAGGAGGCTTCTTTATTTTTCTTTTCTTGTTTAGATTTTCCTTCCTCCATTTCCTTCATTTTCTGTCTTTCCAAATAACAAATAAAAAGCATCACCATCACAAATCATTAAATTACACTTCATACATACACATTTCATTTCCACACCATTCAGACAGAGGAGGCACAAGCACCACTGGAGAAGGGATCCTATGTCCTGGCAGGTGGTTGAACCAGACACATGAAGCAGCACAGAAGCACCCACCGCAAGTGAGAATGCTTCAGGGAACATATGACAACCTGCTACATTGCAAGATAGCACCAGTGCTTGCTGCAGAGCCTGAGAATTAAACAGGAGAAGCTACCATATATTCACCAAAACAGCACGAATCCAGAACCTCTGTGTTTTGCTGCATGATTTAGTACCACTAGAATTAAAGTGAAGGGTGTCTAGAGCTTCCTTCATGAGAAGCAGCAAAGCACTGTGGTCACCAGGGAACAACATCACTAATTTCTGAAAGGAGGAAGAGACAATCCTTCCAACTTTAAGGCTCCTGCATATGTGAACAGAGCGTGGAAGTATGGAAGCGGGGTTCAAAGGCTTATGGAAATACAGAAAATAAACTCAGCCTCCTCTTTTTCTCTGCACCCTATTCATGACTTCTTGAGTATGTACGGACTGACAAAGAGTTGAGACCATAGGAAAGAGGAGCTATTCTGTCCTTTTCATAATGTGAATTCATCTTGTAAGAGATAAAGTAGACAGAGCAAGAAATATGCACAGCACTAGCAGAATACCCTTTAGCAACCCTAAGCATGAGACAAGAACAGTGAATAGTTTCAATCACCTTTCAGTGTGCTTGAGCAGTCAATCACCAGCACCAGCCAGAGTAAGCTGTAGTGGGCTACTAACAAAGGCTGATACCTACTACAAAACAGAAGGTAGTTGAATAGATGCCAAACAAAGCCAAAGGAAAAGCAGCATTTCAAACAGACTGGATGAAAGGATTGCAGGAAGCAAACTTCAAGGAGATTCTCTGAACTCAAAAAACTGCCTTAAAAACGTGGGCTCAAGTGTTGCTCCCAAGTGCCATCCAGATTAAAAGCAAAACAAAAGCAACTGGTGTTTCTTGGAGCTCTTGAGTCACCCATTCAAGCTGCAAGGAGACTGAGCAACCAACTACATGCAGGAACAGCAACGCTGGGTATGCACCAAGTGTCAAAGGCAGAGCAGACTGGACTGAGGGGTATTTTCCTTGTTTAATCACTGCCATGCAATAACACTGCACATCACTTGTAAAACAGAAGGTTGGACTGTTCAGACACAAATATACTTTTTAAGATGACGTGCTTCTCTCTGGGCTGCTGGTTATAATAAAAAAAAAAAGTGTTTGTTGCACATTAACTCATCTTCTGCCTGCACTTTGAAGTCCATTCTGGCTATTCCACCATGACATAGACAAATGCCAATCCTTAGGAATAATTCCCTTAACTTTATAAAGAAACCCTTATTCAAGTTAGATAATTTTCATGTAGAGGCTGACATGGAAATGGCTTTCCTGGAAGAGTTGATTTGCATTACTCGGTGTCATAGCACATGACAGCTTACTCTACAGCCTGCTTGTCTGGATCTTCCATAATCCACACAACCGCAGTCCTCCTCTCCACAAAGCAGTTGTGCACATGACAGGAAAAGCTAATTTTAATGAAGCGTTTTTGCTCTCCTATCAGTCACGTTCTCTCTCAAACTGTTTATCTGGCAGTCTCCTGGATGCAATTTGTAACCATTGCTCTCTGCTAACAAAGGAAAGCCCATCACTGTTGCCTTTTCTTTTGACTATTGAGTTTTTAACATCTGACATCCTGTTGCATGAGTAATGGACCATACGAATCCATTAAAGACCCCCTTCACAGAATCTCTCAAAGGACCTGTTATTGCACCCCTGTCCCAGCTCACCCTCTCTCCTTCAGTTAAAGTCTCAAATGCTCCTGGCACACGAAAGCAAAACACTTCAACACCTCAACTGCAAATTCACTGAGACAGTGACCATCTTTCCATTACATCGCAAAGCCTTCATGTGCACAGAGGAGCCCTGATCTTTGACAGGGGTTCATAGCTCCTGCTGAAATGAAAATGATAAATAAATCATCATCACGAGGTCCCCTAAAGTGGAGGGAAGTCTGTGCACTGTCATTCAATTACTTTTTAACTACCAGAATGAACTAAAATTCCACAGGGAGGTAACGATAGCGAGTCATTACCATGAACAATTCACCTTCAAAGAGAGGCAAGAAGAGAGCTGAAGCCCAGAGAAGCCAGTTCTCTTCACCCTCTCTGCAAGCACCTGGGTGCAGATCAGTGACATTTTCCAGAGACAGAACAAAGAAACTAGATGTTGATACACAGAGGCTTTAAAAGAGATTAAGAAGTTGATAGAAATAAAAGGACTGACAACAGAACTGGGATTGAGAGCAGAAAAGAATAAGAGCAAGACATGATATAAATTACAGAAATCCTGTCAGGAAGAAAGAGGCTTGTCAAGAGAAACTAAAGGGTCTCTCAGCCAGTCAAAAGTCTCAGAGAAGTCACATTCTGCAGGGGGGATGCAGGATCTCAACACTACCTTGAACTACACATAAGAAAGAAACTGTGATGCAATTAAATAGTTTAGTTAATTGTTAAAGTTGGATTTGTGTATTTCTTGTGCTAACTGAAACAAAAATATATTTTTTTAAGGCGCATTACAGACCTGCATCCTTATTTCCAGCTTTAGTTTGTCTCCTAAGGAGCTAACCATAAAACATGAAGCTGTATTCCTGAAGACAGATACTTAATCACTGTGAAGTTTGAGTTTAGTGTCTGTCCTAAGAGAAGCTAAACTGGAAAAGCCAAGCATGGCTAAAAAAAAAAAAAACAAACCCAACCAACCAATGGATATAAACCTCTGGACTGGAGGAGTATGAAAAAGACACTCTGGAAAGCATTGGCACAATCCACTCGAACCAAGTAAAGTGCAGTGGTGCACAAATCTAATATACCACGTGCCAAACATGGCAAGCTGGAAAAAGGTGACCCTTACTGGCCACTCCTAGAGGTCTGAAGATAAGCTTTTATTTTTAATGTCTCCCCCAAGTGGTAAGTGAAACAGTGGTTGCAATGTAAACGCCCAGGTGAGGCGAAGCACTCCCATACTGGCATAGCACACTGCACGGTGGCTGCTCTGTTTACTTGCTCTGGCACTACACTAGGAATAGCTAACTCAATCTAAGGTACTTCCAAATCCTTTAAGAAACCATACTTCTCTATCTATGTATACATCCAGATATGTACATTCACGTGCACTCATTCACACACACTAACTCTGTTCATTTCCCTACAGGACAAAAAGAATACCTAACAATTTTGTAGGTTTGGATACTGTTTATTTTCCTCAGGGGGTTCTATACATCATTCATGCTTTTATTCACACTGAGCATCCATCTTTAACATGAACCTGTCCCTTGAAGATGCAGCTGAGGGATGTTAATATGACACTGCTATAGAGCACTCCCTCTAGTCCCCTTCACAAAGGGCTGGTTTTGTCCTCCTTGGGAAGCTCCTCTACTGAACAACACTCAAGGAAAGCCTAACATGCAAGGCTAAAGATTTTCTATGCTACAGTCACACCAGTCACAGTTTGTTTTGCCCTCTTCTATTATTCGGGCTGCCCACTGGAGAACCTGGCCCTCTGCAACAACTTTTATTTCAATTGATGCAAAGGGCCAGAGGCCATCCATCATTACCACATTAGCCTAGGGGCTTCTGAGTCGGTGTAAAGGCTCTCTGCTGTGGCAGTTTCCCTGTCCTCAGGATAACATAAAGGTAACAAATCTTAAGGATACTTGGAAGAGGAAAGAGGAAAATGGAAGTTACAGGAGGAAGGAATCAGCTGGCTGCCTACTTTAAGTGGTTTAGAAGACTGATTGGTTTCACTTTTGCATCCACAGGTATTAGTATTTAGACAAACAATACTTGCAAAAAACATTTCTTAAAGTTATGCAATACAAAAGGTACCATTTGTAACTGAGAAAAAAAAATGAGGCAGCATCCTGCTGAAGGTGAACATTTTCAAAATGAAGTAGTATCACATAACATACACCTAGCAGAATGCCTAAGATGATCTGTACTAACAATACTGACTTTTAACAAGCCCTGGAACACAAACCCAACTCTTCATTTGAAGGCTTGCCAGCATAATCCCAAAATGTAATGGGACATGAGGGATGCAGAGGTACTAAATCCATTAGCCTGACATCATCCTTACATAAAATAATGGAACTATCAATTTGGGATGCCATCAACAAGGTATTTGAAGAGAGGCTAAAAGTGTAATTAATGCCTTTCAGTGTCATCAAACAAGACTTTCAGTTTGGGCTTGGGTTTTATTGGCAGTGGTATGGGTATGCTTTATAAATACAACTCTTCCAATAGCATCTTGGGCTAGTGCAATGCCTAAGAACCACTAGGCTACATAACATCTTGCCTAAAAGACTCACACTACACAGAGAGCTGATGTGACACCTAACTGGACAAAAGCTGGGTCAATGCTTGGCCACAAAATGTGGCCAACAACCATGGTGGATTCATCAGCAGGAGTCTTGCTAAGAGGATTTACAGGATAGTTCCCCATTTACCAACTAAAAGAACCATGAGTTACAACCATTTAAATCTGATTTTCTGTGCTGAGGAATGTGCCCACAGATCTCCTTCTAGATTCCTGCTGCCATGGAGCCATTGGAGGGTCCATGAGACTTGATAGTTGGAAATCTGCCCTAGCAGCTGTTTCATAGTTCTTGGGCATCACGCACCACCAGCAACAGTCCTGCTCACCTGAACTACAGAAAGTCCAGCCTGGCCATGGCATTTCTATGGTAACAATCCAGCCAGCAGGTCAATTATTAGATTATGACGATCTGAGAGGTCACTGCCATTGAAAAAAAGTTATTCCCTACCACCCACCTCCACATCTTCCCTCTTGCTGCTTTCTGTATGTTTATGTTATCACTGCCTGAGCTGATGCAGTCACTAAACCAGCAAACTAGCCCAGCAGAAATTAACTTATTTTTTCTGGCGGTTTTGTATCTAGAAGGTGAGGGAATGGTGCCCACTTAGTTAGCTGGATGAGCCCACCAAGAGGCCAAATGAGTGGTGGAGTCATCACCAGCAAGTGGGTGATGGGAAGGGGAATATCCCTTTTGGCAACTGGGAGGTATTAGGTCAGCTCAGTCACTATGTGAAATGTTTCCCTTAGACACAGCAGCTATAAAGCTCTTTCCTGGCAAAGTTAACTACTGACCTGAAGATGGGTAGGATAGCACAGAGCAGGCTGCAGCTAAAGAACAGGGAAGTGGAATCATCTGGCAGTTGGATGATACATCTAGGAAGCTGTAACACAGATCCTCCCTCTAGGATTGAAGGCTCTGCTTGGAAAGCTCACAGACATGCTCTCGGTCACTGCTTTGATTAGAGCTGAAAGCATTGCTGGTGGGGCTAGAAGCACCAACATAATCCCCAGGGGAATAAAGGGGTTGACAGGCAGAAGAGACAAAAAACACATAGAGCATAGGTAAGACAACTGTGCAACTGTTACACAAGGCCGGTTCAGGAAAGGCATGGGAATGCTGGATGGAGCTCAAAGGAGGTTTGTAGAAAGAGATCTAAGGATGAGGAAGGAAAAAAAAAAAACAACTCTTAAGTGGGAAGTTTAAGGAGCTCAGTTTGTGCAGCATACTGAACAGAAAGTTGAGAAGTGCCTTGACTGCTGCCTACAAATAATTACACAGGAGTGAGCTCCAAGAGAAAGTGGCTTCCCGGCCTCCCTAACAAAGGCAAAACACTCATGAAGCTGGATATAGAAATTATGTAAATGTAACCCTGAGTTCAGATGCCATTTCTTGGGATGGAGGGCTCATAAAGATTAAAACAGTTTATCAGGGAAGCCAGTGCAGTCACTGTAGCTTACAGATTTCAGAAGACTCCCCTTTCTTTTTTTCAAAAGGAAAAACAAAACAAACAAAACAAACAACACCCACAAAAAAAAAATTTGATAAAAAAACACATAAAAAACCCCAACCAACACCCTCCCCCCCAAATAAACCACGCAAACCAAACATAATGACAACAACAACAAAAAAAAAAAAAAAGGAACCAAACAAAATATCACACTTCCCCCTATAAAGTCTAAAGGAAAATGCACAGCCTGAGCACACAGGAAGTCAAATTAGATGGAAGCATAGCTCATTCTGGTCTATAAATAAACAAGTGATTAACTATTGCTCTAATTGTTGTTTGCTATCGATAGCAAAGGGACTATTTTGCTCCTCTTTCATCAGAGAGGGATTTGTGCTACCAATAAAAATTAGTGACAAAGTCACAGAACTGGCCCCTTCCACACCAGTAAGATCATGCAGCTAAATACAGCAACAAAAAGGCTTTGGCTAGAAATTGCCCACAGCTTATCTGTGAAGACAAATGCTTACTTCTTTAAATGGGAGCCTAAGCAACGATACCAAGCCAGCTAACAATCAGTTAAGCAGTCCCAGGCATGTTCAGGCTTTTCTGGGTTTTCTGAAAGGTTTATGAGAATCTAGCATTTGGCTTTTATTTTACTACCTTATCCTACCATGCAGTTTCATTAAACATGTTTTAGCACATGGAACCTTCTATCTAAAGACAACACAAAGACCTCTGTAAGGAAAGACAAGTCTCCCTCATACAAAATAAGGCATATTTGGGAAACCAATCATCCTGTAAGCCTTCCAGATTAAAAACAAAACCAAACAAAACCAAGCCAAACCAAAAACAATAATAAAAAAAGGCAACTATTTGGAACAGCAATTCTTTGAAGGAAAGGGGAAAAACCAACAAAAACTCTTCTCTATATTCATGGGGGAATGTCTGTCTATTTTTAAAGGGCACAATCACAGACAGATACAAAACTACAACATAGTCACACAGTCACCATTTTGAACCTTAAAACTACAGCACCACATCATTAGAGGGTTTTATATAACCTTCTAGCTGTACAGATTGATGAGTACATGTGGATGCATGAACAACTGTAAAGCATAATTTCCAACTTACAGTAACTCCAAGTAATCTAAAGCATCTTTAAGAAAGGAGGAAAAAAAGCTGCAAAAACCTACCATTTCAAAATCCGTGCACTCAAACACATTCTCTAACAAGCGGAGCACTTTTTGAAAGACCTAGTGATCTAACAAAGCCCTAATCAAGTCTCCTCTTCAACATAAACTGAGAAACAACTCATTCTTCTAACCCGCTTCTAGATACTAGACCTCCTGATATACATTCTTAACTTGGAAACCTGAGCATCCAGAGGAGACCCTATATCCTTCAGCAGCCACACCTGCCCTGCTTCATCGCTCTACGAGGTGCAGGCAGCCAGGATAATTATTCCATTAACAACATAACATGCACCTGAGACTACCATGGTCAGGCCACCTTCTGAAAATTTAAGCTGTGTTTTTACTTTCTTTCCCAACAGATCAGAGCCAGAAGAATAGCTGCTTTTTTATTCTGAAACAAGTCTATTTGAACAGAGTTGTTCTTTACAGCTGAGCTTAGCCCTTTTTTGTGTGCACGATGTGCCTCCTGTTGCTTGACCACTGCCACAGGCTTTTGCGTGCACCCTGGTATAGCTTTTCTACAGAGAAAAACAATAAAAGACTGACCCGTGACGTTAGAAACCAGCATCTGAACAGGTAAAAGGAAAAGCAGAGTCTGACAGCAGTACATGGTGACAGGACAGAATTTGGGGACAGGGTTATCTGAAGTGCTTGTGACTGAGCTTAGACAAAGAGGGTTTTACAGTTACAGCTGCTGGCACATTGACAAAAGGGTAGGTGAGTCTCTTACTTGCCTGCACCTGGTTGGTGAAACATCGCAACTGACAGGAGATGACTCAGAAGCCCTTATGAAACATCCTCAGGACAGTCATCTGAGGCTACGGTGGTTCCTATTGTTCCATCAGCGAGTTGTGGCTGGTGATAAAATAGGTTTTGTGTCTCTAAAATGGTGTAGCGTGTGGTAGCTTTTGTTTGTTTTTAAAGACAATTTAGCGTTTACGAAAGATGTTATGTCAGCTCAGGCAGCCGAGGCACCCCCACGTACGCAGCAGTTACACAACCCATGTTAGCTGCCCTGGGTTATCCACCTTTCCAGCAAACTGGTTGTGGTCTTGTTCCTGTTCAAGCAGCAAAACAGCGCTTCTGCACACAACTGGTATTCCACAACCTTCATCTTACAAGAATCTTAAACAAACTCAGCTTTCCTGGATTTAATTAAAAAACAAGAAGTAACTCAAAGGCTACATATTCCACGTGACATTATCCTCACTTACTACAAATGTATTTCAGTGTTTCTCTCATTATAAAGGAGAAAGATTATATAGTTTGCATCGCTGTCTGCAGTCACATTTTTCAAACGTGGTGTCTAAGACAAAGCTCCTAAATCTACATTTAGCTGCTCAAATAAAGGGGCTCTATCTTAACCAGACAGTGCACAGAAATTCTCCAGAAACAAAGGAAAGTTGCAGGCAGCCAACTTTTTTGAAAGAAAAAAGAAATAATCACATTATGTATATATAAGTGTCCCAGTACAGGCACCTGAATATAACAGAGGAAAGAAGGTTTGACCACATTGGCCAGAAGAGTTAAGATGACAGAAATGCCCACCTGAAATCGTTTGCAGCTGTACTAGTAATGCAAGAAAGAAATAGCAGTGTAGAGAACTAGTGGGAAATAGAAAAGAGGAAGGATGAGATGAACAACGAGGGATTTGTTAAGGGTATGTCTTAGAAAGGGGGCCAGGGCTTTGTGAGAGCACAGGGAACAGAGTGCCCCATCTCACCAACACACAGTCCCAAGAAATGCCTAGTTGGCAAGAAGCAGACTGCTGCGCATCTTTTTAAGACAACAAAGGGACTGCTGGGTTTTACCCTACCTGGTCTCTGTATAAAACTTCTTTAGCACTCAAAAGCTGTAATTCAAAGAGTAGAGGCACAAATTTCACACAGCTGAGAGACACACAACTATCTCTACAATTTCACCAAGTGCCTGCCTACACAAACCCCTAATTATCTGCACTGTCATGTGTAATTAGTCACTCTGAACATGTAGTAATTGTAAATATGTGAATGTTAGACACACTTCATACATTCGATAGCATCCTGTGTTTGTACACAGGCAACTCTCAGTAAGTAGAACAAAGATCATACCCTGAAAGGGGCAAGCAAAATAAACAAAAGATACAGAGTATATGTCATTTATCCTGTAATCTTACAAGAAATCAGAAAATTTCTTTCTGAAGTATATAATCAAGTGTTTTCTGTGTGGGGTTTGTTTTTTGTTGGTTTTTTTTCTTTTAAATAATTGGACACAGTGCTTCCATGGCCTGCACTAATGACAGAAATTGAAGCTCATTATTCAAGCTTGCTGTGATCGATACAGAGAAAACATGAGAACAGTAATGAGCAGGCAGTCCTAGCACACAATTTTTAAGGTCAGTGAAAGTTATTGTGTGATTACCTTGAAAAATGGACATTATCAGAGAAATATAAATGTGGAAATGGAGGACGGATGCAGTTAAGAAATATCACTGTGCACATCTCAGCACACCTAAACAGTCTTTCATGTAGTTGAAACTCACATTTGCAAAAATCTGGAACTACTCAAACATGAAACTCAGCATATATAATAGGGTTAACTTAACCCAAGCATAAAAAGGCTAGCTACATCTACAACAGCCAGATCTCATCCATCTCCCTCTCTTATTCTGGGTATCAGAAAGATTGAAGTCTTAATAGCTGTCTTATTCACTCATTACCTTACAGGCTTTAAAAATCTCCATAAAAATAGATTTCAAAAACAACTCTTATTCAAATCAAGCACATTTGACTGCAGCTACATCAAACAGAGTCCCAGTTTTATCAGAGATATGCTGCTTCATGTCAGTTAGTTGACACAACCACGCGTCTGCCTCTGTGCTAAATACAAGTGCATGCAGGGCGGGGGGGAGAGAAAGGAGGAGAGCTCAGACCCGCATGCAAACATGCTGTTATCTGTTTTTTTCCAGTTGGAAAAAATTGTTAGCACAGCTCAATCAAATCTACTGAAAAGAGCTAGGGACTCCTTCAACCACCCTATTTTGACAAGCTCTTTATCCTGGGCCTTATCCCAAATGTGCTGAAGACCATGGGAGTTTCTCAGCTGACCTCGGTGGGGTTTGGATCAGACCCAGTCTGAAAGTTAATCTCATTTGATATGGTTGTGTTAATTTGCTATATTGCTAGAATAAAAAGTATTGCATAGCATTAGAAAGGCTGACAAAATCTGACTTAACAGAAAGCAGCAGCAAGGCCTCAGCACGCTAAAGGCAATATAAGGATTTCGCCCTTGCTGGACGGGCACTAGGCCGACTGAGGGTGAAGCATGTAAATATTCTAGGCAACATGAAGATTACTTCTCAATTACTAAATAAATGATTTATCCCATTTCTTAAACTTACTGTGACAACACTGATCGTGTTCCCAGTACCCCCTCCTTTGTAAACACCTTTGTCAGATGCAGAAATGGGCAAGGCCGACACTTGAGTTTCGCTGCCATGCTCAGCTGCATCCCAAAGAAATGTGAAGAAGCCTTTTAGCTCTGGCATTCTCTGATGGATGAACATCCCCGTGCAAGACCTTCAGAGCAGTGATGCCCACGGCACACTGTAGATCTGCATTAAAAAATGCATTGTCCATATTGTCATACCATCTTACAGTTAATTTGCTACATTTGCTGTTTCTAAGAGATCCATAGAGCAAATCAAAAAAAGATCTCCAATCTTTTTTGATCACTCATCCCTAACAGTAGAATATTTTTGAGCACACATCCCAATGTATATGTACTTATTCATAAATTGTATACAAGTCCTACTATACTAAAAAAGCATGTGCATTATAAAGCATACACTAAAATAGAAACTAAGAAAGGATGAGATAAAGATGTAGTAAACTTTTTTTTTTTAATTAATGGTAGAAAAAATATTTTCTTCCTCTGATGGACTGCCTTGCACATCGCTTGGGGTGTATGCACCCCACTTTGGTGACATAAAGGACCACATATGTTCCCTTCCCCACTGCCAATGACATTTTGGAGTCTTACCATATACGGGCAAATCCTGGTCTCTTCTTCAGACATGAAGCTGGCCTGTGTGTGCTGGGTAGCAGAACAGATGTTTTCTTTCTACATCTGCTGGTTGTCACTATATCACAAAACTGCTCAGCATTGCTGGCTTCTGCTCAGTGCTTAGCTTTTATAAGGCTGTCCCTGAATTTCCAGTTACAATCAGTGAATTAAAAAACCCCTCCTCTTTAACATGGTATTTATATTCTGCAAACAGAATTAAAAATTTAAGTTTCCTCATCTTTGTTTTTATGAACTAAAAAAAAATCACACAACAGTTTCCTACATCTTTCACTTACTCTTTTTTTTTTGTCTCCCCTCTCTTCCATCCTACCCAAGATATCAGTCTTCCCATCTTTTTCCTGTTTGCATAGATAGGAGAAAGCCATCCACCTCTCTACAAATGTTTTCAAAAAAAATCTGTCCACTAAGCTGAACTTTTTGGACCCTTTACCTCTTTCCTAACAACTTCTCTTACTGGTCCTCTAAATAAATTTCCTCAAATTAATGAGTTCTGAGGCATGTGGACAAGGACATGTGTTACTAAGCTTATTTACGTAGAGGAGCCAAAATCACCTAATAAGATAGAGCTTTAAAGCTTTACCAGTTTATGAAAAGGCTTAGGGGATAACACAGGTGCCTGCAATTGCTGGGGGTTGGGCTTAGCATCTCAGGAGCCCCCTTTCCAGACTTACCCTGACACACTCTTTCTCCTCCCTACCTTTGGCTTGCGTACCTCTGTTTATTACTTGGCTGCAGTATAAGAAATGGAAAGTAGAAAACATACCTTTTGTTTATTTTTTGACAGGCCTACCCATTCCTGTATTTCATAAGCTATAAAAAAGCCATGTCAAATTTAGAACACCACACATATTATCCAGTCGAAGGTAGGGCCTCCACACTTGTCTTCACACTGACTGCTTTCCCTGTAAGCCATCCCCTTATTAACATCAATTGCAAATCAAACTGTAGAGGTGAAATTAATCACTGTGCAAAGAGTCAGCAGGTATCCTACTTCAGCCCATCAAAACAGGGCTTACATTAAACTCTAAGTAGTGCTTCAGACTTATATTAAGCCTTTGTAGAGGGTGTACTGCACTTTTTCTAAGTTATATTTCATGCAAACCATAACCCTAGGAAAATGCACTTCAGCACTTAGGCACTGTGCAAATAGATATTACAAGGAAAAAAAAAGAAACAAAACAAAAAACCAACAAACTTCAACAGATAAGCTAAGGGGCGCTATATTAGGAAACACTTGAATGGTTTTTTTCAATGCTACTTTATTCTAAGAAATTGATCGCTTCTCTGAGAAAATTATAAGCAATGTGATCTGATAACCTGTAATAAACACATTATGTTCTCAAAACGGATCTTATCAAGTGGAAAATACCTTTAAAGCTTCTCAAACTACATGAGTTTCCAAATGCATGTCTTTGTTAGCAACATACCATCAGGAAAATGAGCTTAGGAAAGACCTAGAAAACCCCAGTGTTCAAGTGTGATCTTTATTAATAGGATTTTATAGCAACATAGTTCCACTGAATTCTATGAAAAAAAAAAAAAAATCCAAACTAATTTCTGTTTAAGGGAAAACAAAAGCATAACTGCATCTTGAGAAACTCTACAACCCTCATATTATCTAACCCACTGTCCTGACCAGTCTCTCCTCTTCTACTACGTATTTAACCCAGAACCGTAGCTGGCCTGAGCCTGGGATAGGAGGGGAGGCACCATGGGGCTCTTAAGGCTGTCACATGCAAAAGACTTAACCTAGTCTGTGTTCCTGTTCTTCTTCACACAGCCATAGCAAAAACTATGACTACAGTACAAAATCTGTACTGTGTTGCAGGAATACCAGTACACGACACTGACCACACATGCCCTGCACCAGCAAAGCCACCGTGCCCAGGAGGAAGTGGAGCTCTACCAGGGGAATCAGAGCACTCAAGGCTCTGCCAGAAGGACTGTATCCATAAAGGACCACACTTCATCATACTGCCTGCACATCACCATCATGTAGTACAGAATCATACATTAATCCCAGTTTATTTCTCCAAGAGCAAGGAAGGAGCATTGCTATGGAAAGGTGAGATACATCCTATCCTGGCCAGATGGTGCTTCTCTTCTGGCAGAGGGGAAGAAAATTCCACAGCTCTTTTAATCACTTCAGCTCAAATTAAAGTACTCCTCCATCAAGGTTTGAACTCACACTAGAGGGGTGGAACACCACTGCAGCGCTTCAGATTCATGCCCAGCTTCCAGTTGGTGAAGGCAATGTCTGTCTCTGTGTTGAGTCTTGGAGATTTCACTACCACAATCCCTCACTGCCCTTTCCAGAAATGGACTCTGCTGCCCAACAGCACCAGCACAGGCTCTCTCTGTAGAAGGAGAAATGCCCATGATGATGCTCCAAAGGATACACAAGCAGGCTGTTTCATCTGAACTGTGAACACTCTGCACTGGTTACTGATTACAGAATTACTGCTCCTCAGTTAATTAATCATGTTGTCTGCAAGTAAAAGAATCTCACTGATCTTAAAATAAGGGTTACCTGCATATAAACTATGAGAACAGAGCAGAATACAGGAGAGGAATATTGAGTATTTAACTTCAGTAGATCTTGTCCTCCACCTCAAACTTGCACTGATTAAATTCATTGCAGACAACATAGTCCATTGACAACACAGTTCAAGACAACTTTATGGCAGTTCAAAATTAATTTATACCACTTCTGTTTTATTTAAAGGGACTGACAAAAAAATTGGAAGAATATTTCCCAAAATTACCAACAAAAACTTACAACTATGCTATTAATTCTGTATAAAGAACATTAAGCTTCCAGATAAACCTGTGCAGGTGTCTGTGCATACCTGTAGGAACAGAAAGCTTCCATGAACTATTTTCCCTGTTTACATAATCACAGAATATTCATGGTTGGGAAGGTCCTCCTAGATCACTGAGTCCAACCATGCCCTTACCAAAAAAAAAAACCTAAAAACCCTGATCAAACACAACTTCAAAAACACAAAATAACCCCCTACATGCCTGCCACTAGAGCATGTCCTGAAGCACCAGGTCTACCCGTTTCTTAAATACCTCCAGGGATGGTGACTTAACCACCTCCCTGGTCAGGCTGTTCCAGTGCCTTATCACTCTTTCTGTAAAGAATTTCTTCCTAATATCCAATCTAAACCTCCCCTGCCGCAACTTCAGACCATAATCCCCTACTTAAGTGCCAAAAAAAAAAAAAAGAAAGAGCAAAACACAACAAATATTACTGTTCTGTATGGCTGCTGATGTACAAGCAAGACTGTGTGCACAAAAGGTTAGACATTGTGTCCCATTGCCACCTCTCTCAAGCACACATGGTGGCAGGAGGACAGTCTCTTCCCAGAAGGCACAGGACAGAGGTAAGAGCTGACAGCTGCATTTGCCCTTTATGTGCACATCTAGAGGAGACCAAGATCTACAGGACAGTGTGCACCTATGTGGGAGTGAGTGTGGGTGGTGGCTGGGATGAACATTTGCCTTCAACGATCAGTAGAAAGTATACAAAAGGGACCTCAACTGAAAAAATGCCCTCAGCCTACCTCCCGCACTCCTCGTAGTTTCTCCCATAAGTATGTGTTCAGTATTTTCCTCCCACTCTGTTTGGAACATATTCCTCAGCTCCATGCTGAGTACCACACGAGCCCATTAGATGAATAAGACCTTAATAAAGCTCACAGGTGCTGTTGTGCATTGCTGTTTGTGTAATAAATATGGCAGTAAGCCACAAAAGTCAAATGATTAGATATGCCTTTAATGAGTTTAGGAAAGATGGAAGGGTGTAGGAGAAAGGGAAGGAGGGAAGGATAGAAGTTTAACACTATGGCATTGTTTTAATAGATATATTAAAAAAAATTAAAAAATAAAATCACAACCTAAAAAACCCACAACACACTGATGTGTATGTACAACAGAGCAAATGAAAACAAGGCAGGTTTCTGGAATTTTTTAGCATGTGATGGGCTAGGTGAGAGTTGACACTGCGCATACAATGAAAGAAACGCACAAAAGGATTAATTGCACAGGCAATTGCAAACCAGAGCTCCCACAGCTGGATGAGAGCATAGACTAAATTGAGTTGTAGCAAAAATATGTTAAATCAATATTAACCACAGACAGCATGAGCAAATCTTTATCTGGAGGCAGTTTAAACAACCCTGCCCCCGCTCCCTCTATCCCATCCCCCACCCCCATATACATGCTGTTCCTGAAAGGTGTCTCAGTACTGTGAAGTAAGACTGTAAGTACCACCAGATCCTACAAAGGGACAGGTGAAGCAGGATTTGTGCTCAGGCTGTCAGTCACACCACGGTACCGAGGACTCTGTGACAGAGCTGCAAGAGCCAGCGAGTACATGGGCACAGCACAAAGGACACATTGCAGAGACTGTGGTGCCTACTCTGGGCACTTGCATGGGTGAGGTGGCACAAGCTGTAGCAGAAAACCTTTGGGCACAGCCTCCCCTGATCTCTATCATCATTCCAGGCCACCTCTTCTTGGTACTCACCCCAGCCTGAAAGGGCAAATAACTGTGTTATTCAGCATGGGGTCCCTCCTAATAAAACAAGCTACAAGGAGCAGCAGCAAACAAGCAGGCAATGAACCATGGGAAGAAGCTATGTTTTCTCTAACAGTTCAAAATAACAGCAACCACCTAACACTGCAGACTGTCTTTTCAAAAATAGCCAAGGATGGGTATGAAGTTGAGATGAATGCTGTGTACTCTTCCTTGCAGAACAAGCCACTTATGTAGGAGACCACACATGCATCAGACTTGCTAGGAACTCTGCTCAGTCCATACGATAGAAGGCAGGAAAGGTGCAGACAAACCAAGTCAGCTTGGTGACGAGGCATTCATTGCTACCACAACTTTCCCCTTGTTCTGTAATCACCATCTGCAGAACAATTGAAATGAGGTTCCTGGAATCTATTGTAGACACTTTGCTTTGTTATCAATATTCAGGAAACACTGCAGCTACACTGGGCATGAGAGATAGTTTCATGGTGCTCATTTTTCACACAAGCACAACACAACACTTAAAAGAATTAACACACTGCCAAGAAAGCCTGCAATTTTAGGTCCACTCTTAACTGACATGTATTTGTGCACCAGTGACAAATGATTTCTCTGTGTTCGAGCTCTCCCTCCTTTAGATGGGAAAAACAGTGCTCTTGCATTGCAGAATTCCAGGTTTGTTTCCTGAACTGTTGAAGTCTTAAAGCAAAAGGTGCTGCAGGAACCAGTCTAAGTCCAACTCTGTGCTAAAGTTTTGTTACTTTAACTCCTCTTCCGTAAAGGGCAGCCACTGCTCTCTTCTTCTCAATGACCACACTTTCAAAGCTAAACACTGCTCAGTAGTCAATTTAGTTTTTAGGATCCATAACTTGGAACTGTGAATGAAACTAGTCAAGCCTCTTCTATGTTTCCTCCATGGATATTCCTCTTTAACTCTTTTCATAAGTATCCATTTATCAAGCGTTATTTAAATGTAGTCTTCTGGTTGGACAGGACAGACTACGAGACAGAATCAAACCCAGGCGAAGGCTATGAAAAATTTAACCTAGATAGAATAGCGTACTTGAATCTGCATCTGTTACAAGGTGGTTTGTTTCTGACGGTGGGGAAGAGGAGAAAGGGTAGGCAGGGAGAGAGATTAATAAAGGTATTTATAAATACACAGGGTTTCCAGCTTCAATAACTAAATTCAGGACAATAAGGCAACCAGCAAGCCCAGATGACACACATCTGAGCTAATGGAAGGAGCTTTCCACATTGCATTAGTGTCCCAGCTTTAGAAAGCAAAGCCTTGGGGGGGTTGGGTTAGCTTGGCTGGAAAAATAAATGTATAGTGGGAATCCGCTTTACTTTTTGGGAAACAGAATCACCATAAACACACCCCTCCCCAGTTGTCAGTGCTTACTAGGAAGCAGTATCCCCTGTCCACCCTACCAATTCCCTTCCAAGTTGTGCTTCTAGGAAAGCTTCACTGAGGAATGTGGAGAGTACAGATGGATCACTTCCATGTTTATTCTTTTATTAGGAATTTGTTTCAGTGAGTACCTCTATCATAACACAGCCTGATTTATGCTTACCTTGCAGCAGGGAAGACAAATGCACTCAACTTTCCACAGAACAAGATGACCTCGTGCTTTGTAAAGAATTTTGTTTTTAAGGTTTTTTCTAAGGGACAACACTTTGCCCTTAACAGCAAGCTGCAACCCAGAACCCATGTCAGTCCAAGTGAGTCAATGCATTACAATCTACTGGCAAATTCCTTTTTCAAAGCTCTTCATTTCAAGAACCACCTTTATGGTTTACATATTTCCTGGGGGCAAGCCAGTCACTGACAATCTTCATTCCATCAGGACCAGGGTGACAATTACACTTTATTAAGAGGTGGGATAGAAAGAAAATGCAAAGTCTTTTCATTTACGTTTACGACAGCACCAAGCAGAGGCTTCTGCACTTTATTTGCAGCAATTGAATTTCAGAGGAGAAATAAATGAGGGAGAGGAACCTGTACAGGGCTGGTGAATCTAAGTTTTTGGGGGTCCCAGAGCTGCTTTGGAGAAAAGAGCCTTGAAGCTAGCAGGCTCACAGACTGCAGTGGAAAATCAAGATCAGCTCCACTGACTGGGGGAATGAATTCTTCCCTACATCCCTCAGCACTACGTGCAGAGATAAAGGTTTGCCCCTTGATGCTTAGCAGAAGTCTGACTTTCGAGTCAAAACAGTACTGTGTCATCTGGCTGTCTGGGCTACACTGTACATGTGGCGTCTGCTTGATCTTCTCAGACTGAAGAAATGCTGGAGATAAAGTATGTGCAAATAAAAATAGTTTAAAGAAGAATGCTGGTGATAAGGCCCAGTAGTACCTTGTTGCTTCATGCTTCCAAATGTTCTTAAAGAGCTGCTCATGCCTCATGGGGAAATAGGCAGCACTTTCTGCTTACAAAAATAACTGACACTCCAAATTTCCTCCTCCCTAATGCTATTAGGGGAGATATTGGCATATAAACAGGATGCACATGTCCAAGAGGCTTTTTCATCAGTAACAGACCCCGATCCCAAGGACACCAATAGCCCTTGTGCTCCCTTTGTAGCACAGGGACTAGAGCAAAGGGTCAAAATGGGAAAAACAACTGCCATGATTATCTGTAGCCAAAATGACTGTAAGGTCTGAGGGCTCAGATTTCAGATGGGAAAATGAGAAGTATGAGACCCACAAAACCCTCAAGCAGTTCAGTTTCTATTTTAAAGAGTGAAGGAGAATGCAGGCTGTGTAGAGAAAACTGAAAAGAGGTGCAGTCGAACCCACCTTTCAAGAAAAACAAGAGCTGTGTTGCATCATGTGCAAAATAATGCCTTTCTGTGTAGCCTCCAACACTGTGAAGCAATAGAAAGGGAAAAAAACAAACCATCCAGCTACCCCAACAGAGAAAAATATTGAATTATTCTTTTTTAAGTCTCAAAACACCAAAAGATCTCAGGTAGGTCAACAGCAATAAAAAATAAATATACAAGAGAGAATCATATGAACTCCTCTGATGATGTGCTTTTCTAAAAATAACCATGGGCACCTATTTTGCCCCTGAATCCAACGAGCTGAATAAGATTGTGTTACAGCTGCACAGTCACACTGCAAGATAATACGAGGATGCGAGCCAGATTCTCACCTCACATAAATCAGCATAGTGCTGCTGGAGTCACCACAGTTATTTTCAACAGCCCCAGCAGAAGATCTAGCCACACATTTTTGTGTGATGTACACAACTCACAAGCAGCACGACCAGCTTTATTAAAGTTTGTATTTTTTCTAATGGCAAGTGTCTCACATGCTTCATTATTCAAATTTTATATATATAAAAAAAAAAACCAACAAAAACCAACATTCAGATCTAAAGGTGCCCTAAGGACTAAACACATTTTAAAGGAAAGCAGTTAGAAGTAAGGTACTGGGTATTTAAAGTTGGGGTTTGTTTGGTTTATTTCCTTCTTGTCCTATTTAATGTACCAGGAGAGCTAGCAGGTTAAGAAGAGGGTTACAAAGAGGCCCACGGAAACCATCCTCTCTCTTTCTTCCTTGCTAGATCAGAGGGAATCTGGTTTGTTTATTTTTTCCTGTTATAACATAGGTCAAAGTATTAAAAAGACTGAGAATCACCGACCTCTTGCTTACAATCTTTGGGCTCACACATATGACAAGACTGGGAAGAAAAGGTTAAGTTCAAAGCAGCCTGGACCTCTAGGGACACTTTGAAGTACTTTAGCATAATCTAAATTCATAAGGACCACTTTAATGTCTAAGTAAACTAACAAATGCTTTTGGAGCAGTCTAGCATCCCCTAAGGAAAAAGAGCCGTGCAGTAATAATCACTGAATTACCCAAATAGTCTAAAAAAATAGCCTGATAAAAAAATCCTATTAGAGCTGCTCCTTTCCTTTGGTAAAGGTAATTGCATTTTTTGCTGTCTAAAACAGCAGCCACCATCTTCCTCCCAAAGAGAGTTAGTCTTCAAAGAGAAGCACCATTCCTGATAATTGGTGACAGTCCACCACGAGGAAGTTAACCATTTAGGGCTGCCCCAGGACTGGGATGATGCTGTGCTGCCTTGGTCCAGCTGCTGGAGAACTATGAAGGATTAACACTCCTCAACAGAGTGCAAGATCAACGTGCTGCATCCTGGCTTTGGACAAAAATGTACTTGAGAAGGAGCACCTTCAGAGCATCTACTCTGAAAGATGAGCTCCTTTAGAGCTCCACTGCCACATGCTTTGTACATGCACATTTCTAGCAGCAACAGAGGGAACTCCGTTGTATCTCCAGAGGAGAAACAATACAATATTTCTATCATCAAATGATCCATGACATGCTACAATGTGGGGTTATGCTTCCCTTCAAAACAAGCCTCTCTTATGTTGTCAGTAGTTGCTAGAAATAAATAGGACAACTTCCAGCTACCTTGGAATTGCATTTCTTGATGAATGAGATTCCTTTGGATAAAGAAGTGAGAGTATCTTATGCTACCACAGGAACATTATTCAACATCCTTAATTCTGTGTCATTTCAGAAGGGATCTACTGACCTGCCAGCCTGCAGTCAGGAAGGAAAATTTCCTCTCTTATTATGTACAATTAGAAAGCATAGAGAGACTTGTTTTTTCTATTTGTTACAGTGGGGTTGATTCATTTAGGACAAGGCACAGAAGTCATACATCACAGGCCCTTTCTGGAAGAC
Source organism: Megaceryle torquata (assembly GCA_024611175.1). Lineage (NCBI taxonomy): Eukaryota > Metazoa > Chordata > Aves > Coraciiformes > Cerylidae > Megaceryle > Megaceryle torquata. Next base: position 58,881 of record JANIJG010021324.1, on the reverse strand, counting down.
CAGCGTGACATTTTCTTGCTGCCTCTCTCTTGCTTAATCCAGTATTTACCCAAATTGGATGGATGTCAGTACAGCAGGCGAAGTTTTCATCCAGGACATTGGCCAACAGCTATTAACTGATAATGAATACAGCAGTACCAGCAGTCCTCTGCTTTAGACCATAGGACCTACAGAGCAGGAAGGTCTCTCTGCTTCCTGCCTTGCATGATCAGACACAGGAGGCTGCAGGAACACTGATTACTTCCAGGAGGGACTGAAAACCAGCTTTAGGAGCTAGTCCTGTCAGCAGGGCCTCTCACCTGGCCACCTGACACAGGGGACCTCAAAGAGGAGGAAAATACAACAAACAGACTGCCCGTTACTAGATCACTGCAAGTGGTAACTAGGGTATAAAAGCAATACACTTATCCCCTGTGTCAAGGTGCAGGAAGAGCACATTACAGAGCAGAACCTTGAGGTGTAAGTGAAACAGAGATGCAGCAGTTTTGCTACTTTTCTCCCCCAGGTAACATCAAGGTTTCCACTCTTTCAGCTGAAGGTGGAAGCAAAAGGGATTGGTAATAATGGCCCGGATCAAGTTCCCATTTAAAGTGGCCTCTAGAGAAGTATGAGTATTTAACTTCAATGACCAAAGCAGCTGTGGAACTAATCACAACACTTTGCCCAATATTTCATCAAGCACAGCAAAGACCCTATATCCTTATGCCATTAATAAAAGGCAAAAAGTCAACAATTAGCACTCAAGGAAGTTAAGTTAATAGCTAGCGACTGGGGGTGGTGGGAGTGGCTATTACTTTTTTTGCTGGAGATAGGTAAATTCAAGGGGTGGCTTGTAGCTAATTTGAATGATCTGAAGGAGAGGGATCTCTGATTTAGCCAGAGACAGTGGCTAAATCAGTAGAAGGACTTCTAACTGCGCCAGGCTTGCGTGCTTGTACAGTAGCGGTTCCCACTGTGCATGAGCTGTTCAAAGCAGGGAGCACAAACTCTGCCAGATGTCCCGTCCATCCCATGGCCTAGCATGGAGCAGCAATGTCATGTATCCACAATAGCTGTGCAACTCGCACACAGTATCAGTGCTGGAATTATGCCCAGATTCAGCCCTGGTCATTCATAAATATGGACAGAACCCAAGTCCTTGATTATAAACATTCTTACAAGCAGTTATGCAAGTGACTGAATAATTCAGGCTTTCTTCCCAGATACAGCACAATATTGAGCTATATAAGAACACAGCTCTGCTCTGGCACAGTCTGACATCTCTGCACATCAGCTCTTCTCTCCGGTAGAGTCTGTAAACTGGGGAACAGCAAAGCTTACAGAAAGACTTAGAGAAACGTGACCTCTCATGGCAGCACCCTTTCCCTCCTGAGCACCCACCAATCTGCCTGCCCGGCTCTCGGTGTATGTTTTGTTCTTTGTCTTAATGCAGGAATCCCAAGAAAAGAGAAACTGTACCAACAGCCTGCTGTGGTTACACACGCTCCACAGCTGGCAGTGTTATGCCAGCAAGACTGAAATCCAGGGAAGGTTTGAGCAGGAACATGCCCATAGCCAGGTACAGCTGTGCAGGGGACAAAAATGCACCCCGAAGTGAGAAGATCACTGCAGGAAAGTGAAATCTAATCCCACAGTCTCCATCACAACCCATCTAACCCATCTGAATATCACATATGCACTTCATGGTGTTGCTGTAAGAACCAGATAGCTAAAGGTTAGAGAAGGTTTTAAATTTAATTTTTAGTAAAGCAGAAAATACTACCAGCATTCCCCAGTTACTTCATAACCTCTACTGAAACAGCGTTTTCACAGTGACTTGCTCATGCACCTCAGTATTGACTTTCTTCCCTCATTCTCCCAATTTTCCCTTGACTACACCATTTTTGAAATCCATTTCTTTTCCTTGTACTGGGCCACGATACCATGCATTACACACAAGTGCCTTGCTCCACGAAAGCTCCCACTGACTCCTGTGAGAGGTCTCCTGGGCAGACCGGCCTCACCCTGAACTGCATCAGGACTCAGGTCCAATTTCCTGCATTGCAGCAATTCAAGGTGCTGGCTGATTTAACACCTCAAGAGCCACATGTGAAAATGCTCCAGCCATACTTTCCCTGATATACATGTGTGTATGGTTTCAATTTGCATACAAGTAACAAAGCAAGCAAACATGAACTGCTCATCACTTTTGCCAAATGATTTTCCAGTCCCCTTCAGATTTGGCCATTTCAGATATTTTTGTGTGAGAAGTACACTATTCTCTACATGCATCATATCAGAAGAACAGACAACAAGCTTTTTGCAGGTTTAGTTGCTTGATCCCTGCAGCAACACACTCCTTACACAGTTTTAGAGCACTCTGTGGGGTTTTCTAGCAATACTTCTTCCATCTCTTCAACAGACAGTGGAACTGGAGCACGCCTCTGGTATGGGTGTAAGTGTACTTCCAGTCCTTACAGCCAACTCACAGCTGCACAATATTAAACACAAAAGCAAATTATCGTTCCCTACAGCATTATATGAAAGGGCAGAATACAGCTATTTAAGCCTCTGCATGACACTTTAAACCTAGAACAGAAAGTGTGCGCTTTGAAAGCTTTTGGTTTTTTTTTTTAATTGTTCAACTAGATCTTCTGTTCTAGGTAGTTCATACAGGTAATGCTAAGCAGCAGCAATAATTCCTTCCAGACTCACTCATTACACAAATTCTGACATGAATCTGCATTAGAAATCAACCCGATAAAAACTTAGGTACTTCACAAATGCTCGGCTGATTCCTCAGGTATCCATAATAAATTATGAAAAAAATTAAATATTTGTACTTGTCTTGCTATGAATTTGGACCACATTTGTCAGTTTTGCTTTGATGTTGAACTATGTTTAGTAATTTGGTTTGGTGCTAGATGGGTAACCACAGCAAGGAACAAACATAAACACAAGAAAAAAAGCAAAGACTAGAGCATTTCAAGTACTTAATTTTACCATAAAACATCTATAAGTTTGTGCAAAGAGAAAAAAAACAAAACCAAACCAAAACAAACACCTTAAAGTAATTTATTTTCCTGCAGCTAACGAATATTTTGTGGAATGAAGGAAGATATTCCCAAAGCTGCTTCTTCCAGAACTTTGTGCACACTGCAAAAATCTGCCAGAGCCTGGAGTGACTGTTCTCCTGCTCACTTTTTATGCACCCACTGTGTTGAATGCAAATGTTACATACAAAGTGGGAGAGATCTTTTTTTTTTTTTTTAATAAACAGAAAAATCATATAAAAAGGTGCTTCAATTCTTTACTTTGGTGTGGATAAAAGTCTGAAGTATTGCCTGTCTTCCTTAAAATGCAGCCATCTCCCTACTAAACACAAAGCATACTTTAAGGATCTGAACTTTGCACTGTACACATGAAAGAGCCTACAAACTAAACTGCACTCCGATGTATTCAAGATTATTAGGCCAGCAACCATTTTTTCAACTTTTGTTCAGCATTCCGTACCATGGGGCTGGGTTTCTGTACCCCACACCAGTCTCCATGGAAGTGTACGTGTGTGTAAAGAGAAACCACCAGGGGATTATTTTTGCCTGATTTCACAGGGAGTTGTGGTGGCTCTCTGGATGCACTTTGTATTTCTACTGCCAGTCCATAGGTCTAACCATCTCTAAACTTCCCCAGTGCATAATTTAGAATTATGTTCAGAGGGACACACACAGTGGCACTCCAGGCTGCCTTCCTGTTTATTTCTAAATGCATCTACTCTTAGGAGACCAGTCAGTATGCCTGCAGAGACAGCACTGTGGGCTCCCAGCTCCTGCCGAGCTCTTCAGCAGCCTGGCTCTTAAGCCTGGCTCCGGCTGAGCTCTCACCATTCACCTGGGGCCTTTGAGCACTGCCTGCTACTGCTTCCTTTACAAAGGTCCTTAACTGAAGAGTTAAAAGCTGTGCAGAAAAGTTGGAACAAGCCTGCAAAAACATTTTGATAAGCTTGTGTGCAAGTTGAAAGGCAACAGGACACAATAGCCAGGAGCCCACGTGCTTTGCCCTGGGCTAGACATAAATTCTCCATCCCACTCTTCTGCTCTAAGTGATTCCAAGTCACATCCATGCATCACAATACTTTACTGTTGTGCTCATGGTGTTTAAACTTGGGGCAGGAAGCAGCTGGGCTCCTGAGTATGATCTCATATGGATCTGGGTAGATGTTTCCATGGGAGCATGGTACAGCTTTTAGCAGTCTTAATTTCTGCACCATACTTGTGTTTTTCTGCCTGGGGAAGGAAATGCCACATGGATTTGGGCAGAGACAGTGGACAGTTGATGGCTGAGTATCTCCAGAAGGAACCACTGTGTTGCAGAAATGTTGAAAACCAAACAGCTATCCAGAAGTGAGAGAAATACAAAGATTGACAAAGAATAGTAAAGCACAGGTTCATCTCTGAACAGACTTGTACCTGGGACAGTTATATGCAGAGGCAGAGCCCAGGACAGACCTGGATCTCCTGCTGGAAACTTTGCCCTGCTTGCAGAATGCCAGTGCCATGGGCTGCATCACACTGAGAGGAGCAGGCAAAAGCAGACACTGAGGAATCAGCACTGAGTGTGGGAATGGGACATCCATGAGTCTCTTCATGCAAAGCCTGTGAGCAACAGGGTCCTCTGCCAGCACAAACTGCACCTGAAGCCATCCATCTGTTAGAAGAGACTGCTCATGGGCTAGTCCTTAGGCAAAGCTGCCAGGATTGAAAATAGCACTAATTCCCCCCCATCCCTCCAACATCATTCTAGAGGATGATGGATATTAGGTCGTGCTCCCTGTTTCATTCAGGAGGATTTTTTTTTCGCACTTTCCCGCATCACCCTCAAGTCAGATGGGGATGTATCTTACAGACTTGCATGTTTGTCTTCTCACTAGTTAAACCAACGGAGAGCAAAACAGAGCTCTATGTAACAAAGAGAGCTGAGCAAGTGGATGATGCTCATTTTTATAATCTGACACCAGAATAATTGAGATAAATGTCATGAAAAGTTACCCTAACGCTTACATGCGTACTAACATGCGATACCCAGTAAGCAGCTGTGTTTTCACATAGTTAGATCAAAGAGCCTGAGGAACAAGAAGGTCATGGTTTGGTTAAAGTGTCTAAACAACTAAATCAGTGGGTACCAGTGGGCCTGTCACTTGATCTCATTACCCTGACCTCACCGGCCCTGGAATTCAGTGACCTTCTCAGATCAGTATTTCAGAAATTACTGAAGTTTTAGAGTATGCAGAGATTCTCTTGGCGTTGGATAAATAATTATATCAAAAGTCCAGGAAAGGGGAAAACTCCCCCCCCTCCTTTCACCTTAGCACGCATTTCTCAATTTCTCTGGAATACAGCACACACCCAGGGGGAGGAGCGGTGATTTTCCTTTGCAATTTGCATCAGACTGCTTTTTTCCTTAGAACAACTTGGAGTTCTTAAACTTTTTTTTGTTTTAATTGGATTGCTATTACAGCCTGTCTTACATTTTTTTTCAGCTCCTATTTTCCAGAACTGTGTAAAGACACATAGGAAGCTTTACTTCCCAACTTTATCATTTTTACCTCTGGAAACAGAAAGCCAGGCTCCTTGGCTGTCATGATTCAATCATGTGCAATTGTATTTCCTTTTGACAATTTTCACTGTAATATCATGCGAGGAGGAGGAAGCAGGGCTCAGTTCAGAGCCAGCACACTGACACTACTTTGTTTTATATGCACCTGACACCTGTTTGGCTGGTTCCAGCTCACCAAAAACCTACACTGACCACACGAATCAAATTAACTCGAGTTTCAAACACCAAGCTTTGGGTTGTTTTTCATGTTTTGGGGTTTTTTTTGTTTTTTCTTTGGGTATGTGTTTTTTGTTTTGTGTTGCTTTGTTTGGGGTTTTTGATTGTTTGTGGTTTTTGTTTGTTTGCTTGCTTTGGTTCTTGTTGTTGTTTTTTAATTGTGTTTCTCACAATAAAAATAGCCTAATGTTAAAAACTTGGCTAAGGCTTCTTCCTTAAAGTTTTATTAGTTTTGCTCTGCAATGAACCTGGCAACAAAATCTCACAGCTTTATTGTGAATCCCTCATTATTTGGATTTTTTTCTGAAAGCATCAGTATTAAAGCTGCATGACTGCATATGGAAGTGGATTTGGGGCATGTATAAAGGGCTCCAACTAAAGCTTATTTCTATGCTTGTGGTTGCTAAGTAGAACTGAAAGCAATCTCAAACTCCTGAAAGCTATGAGCAAGTAAAGACTTGTTTACGGCTTAAATAGCAAAAGTGAGAGTCATCAGGGTTAGGGTTCTCCCCACCCCCCAAAAAATAGTTGCACAATATTTTGCAGTTTGAATAATGAATTTAAGCATTCAAACTCCTGCAGTTGTGCATTCTGCCCATGGTAATGGCATGCAAGCGAAAGAGGCTTTCCTAGCCACCTGGAAAGATAACACCCGCCCCCAGCAGCAATGTGCCACAAACTGCCATCCCTCAGAGATGGCCAGATGGTTGCCTCTGCAAAGAGACAAGTCTTTAAAAGTAAGGACTTACGCCAGTGGAAAGTCTTCTATTCTCCAAGAGGCATGTTTTCTGCCAGAACTGCAAAAGATTCCCCCAACACTTCTGTTCCCAGCGTTCACACGTTGAACAGTAGGTATGATGATTATTTAGGAGGTTGGGCTGTAACCAGAACATTCTGTAGATTAGCAGTGACATTTCTACTGCAAAGTAAGCTTCCCAAGCCTACCTAGAATGCTGGGATATACAAGTCCTGAAACTGACTGAATGCTGGTAATCCTGCCAGGACTGCCACGGAGACTTGTCTTCTCCAAGTTAAAAGTATATAAAGTGAATTTATTCTGCTCTGTATTTTAGCGCTCACACTTCAATTTAGAGCAATTCCACAGAGTTCAGCGGTGCTGCTCTTGCTTTACATCAAGGTAATAAAGATCATAATCAAGCTTTCTATGCTGCTAAGATATTTCTTACTTGGTTTTGTTAGGGAAGGTATATTACTCTCATCACAAAGGCATGCATAGTTAGATAGCACATTGTGTAAAGATTATTTCTCCTGATGCAGTGGGCTGACTTTAACTGGGGCATTTGAGCACCCTTACAGACTAAACATGAACAACAAAATGTTCTTCATAGATTAAAACTAATTTTAAAACATCCTTTTAACTTGCATCTGGCAGTTAGAAGAACAGAGTTTTCTTGCCTGCTTTTAGATAGTAAAGTTAATGGCCCTTCAAAAACAACTCCAAAATATGCTGCGATGACATACCACAAATGGTGAGGGCTGAGAATTCCTTTTAGGTAGTAAATAGTAAGGGTAATATAGGTTTCAGGAATTTATCTCTTCTTCCTCCTCTTGTGCATGCACATGCAAGTGTCATGCTTCATGTACTAAAGCAAAGCCAGAGCTGTGCCCACGTTCACCTGTGGCACTGCTGAACTCCCTGTTCTGTCCAGGGATTCCTCACCCAAATCACAAATATCTGGTTGTTAAAAAAAACCAAACCAACACAACATATGTTTGCATATCTAAGTTTACAAACTCAGAATTAGTCTGTAAATAGTCTGTAAAAGTCTGTAATAAAGGAAATGAAGCTATAAATGGACAGCACAACTAAACTAATGAAAAGATATGTTGCTCATGTAAGTGGTCCTTGTAATATTGAAAGAAAAAAGAAGTGGGTGAACAACCAGAAACGTGTCCCTTGAGAGAAACATTTGCAAGAATTAGTGTTTTACACAGCCTTCTAAAGCCAAATTTCAAGCTTCAGCTTACACAGGCTTTCACCAGGATAAAACTTAAACTCAGCTGTGCTTTAGAAGATTGGTTAATGCCTTATTCTAAAAAGTCAAGATTAAGCATACAACAAATTCAGGAGCTGAAGAAACAACCAGACATCAGCTGGGACATTGTCTGAGGACAATCCCAATTTGTTCTTCACTTCTCCAAAGAGATTAACTCATTGCTGAAGGGATGGCCTCAATTAGTGGACCTACCTCTATTTGATTTATTTTTAGACACAGCATGCACAAAAATGTTTTTAAGAGATTCGCTCGTAGGAAATGTAAACAACAGCCAGCTAATAATTGGCAGGAAACCATTGCTTCCCATTATCTTGATGTGCAAATCCTAGATTTAAAGTGAAATTGCAGAAAAAAAAAAAAGGATTATGCAAGACACGGTTTCCATCTGAGTTTGCAGTTTCAGAGCTGAATGCACCCATCTCAAGACAAGTTGCTAGTCAGTTGGGCCACATGTATTCCCATTCATTTTTGAGGACCACTAAGGATATATTTGTTCTTCACCTAAGTGGTAGCCAATGTTTGGTCTGAATAGACCACTGTCCATAGAATGCACACATTTGATATAAAGTATATTACTTAATTAAAACCCCCACTATTCTGTAAGATACTACCCTGCAGTTTCAACTGAATAGGGTTTCATAATCTGTTCAGGAAGAGGAAGACTAGGGTGAAACTAGTTTAAAGGGAATAAAGCCTCTGAAAAGAATGAACAACACAACGTACTACCAAGGTCTCCTAACATAAACATGGCAGTCAGTGTGAGTCAGCTGGGTGGAGCAAATTGGTCAGCAGATACTCCAGGGAAGGGATCTGGCCCCAGCAACTGTGGCCTGGTTAGCCAGTAGGCAAGTGCTTTGGGCATACTAGGGAGCCATGCAAGAGGACAAGCAGGCATGATCAAGCCTGGCAAGATTAGGTCAAGTGAAACATCACATAAACACAATTGTACAAATCACTTCACTGACAATCTCCATCAATTTATCATCAGCCTGAACATCCAGAGTTTTGCCATCCTTGTACAGATCCTCAGCTGAACAAATAGGCATGACCTACTGAGACCTAGTCCTGTGGTTCTAACATTACCTGTGTCACCTGCAGCTATAAAATGAAATGCTTTTCTTAGGTGAAGAGAATACAGCCTAGCACCTACCTCGGATCCTGGCCTGGATCAGCAGTGCAGGCACTAGGTCACTTGTTGGAGAGGAAGAAAAACATCACCACCAGAGACCTGACTTAGATGGGCTGAAGCTCATTGTCTAATCTCTGCAAATGGAAGCCCTGAGCTCTGTGCTTGGGCTCTTTAAAAAACTCCTCCTCAGCACAGGCTCCTAGTTCTCCTCAGTCAGTAGCAACCTGAATTTTCTCTCATTCAACAGTTTTAATAGCTTGTAAAAAAAAAAAAAGGAAAATCAAGCAACAGTCTTAGTCCACCATCTACCACCTGGTTACACTTTAGCTCAGTTACAGGCAGAAACTTCTAGAGCCCTGGGGTCAAGACAGAGCATGGTGAAAGCCATCATTGATTAATTGGTTTCTTATAGCTCTTTTTAATATACAGGCCCCAGAAATTCCGCAATACTCAGGAGTTGCTGTCTACATCCAGTGTGACAAGGCTTGGTGATGTGCTTTTGTCAATAAGTACACACACTTCATGCTTACTTGCTTTACTTAAAGTACAAATCATAAATAGTTGTATGTGACAAATTCCCCAGTATTGAACCTTCACAGCTGCCAAGCAGCATGCTGCAGAACAGAACAAGGAGGGCTATAATTTTCTTTTCTTCGTTTTGTTATTTGACCTTCAGTTTTTCAGTTGTCCTTGGATCAGTCTGGAACTAAATATAGTAATTTCAGCATTATTTATATGTTTAACCCAAAGCTACCCACATGTGTCAAGGGACTATCATAACACTGTTCTAAATTATTTTAACAGCTTATTTTAAATTGGAAAATGTGGTTTTTGAAAAACCATTGTCAATTAATTATGATTCCACAAACTCCTACCAACTCTCTTGTGTTTTGTAACAATTTGCTCAGAGCCTATAAGACAAAGCCTCCAACTGGCTCAGAGAAAGCTCTTGAAACTGTCCAGCCTTTGAAAAAGCTGACTGATCTTTAAATTAACACATTGATAATGATTTTGTCCACCAGCTATTAACAAATGCAATGCAATTTACAAATAAAAACCCCATAGATGGATCAGCTGCATCCTTGGGGATTAACAGTCATCAGAGCTGAAACGTCCCTTAGTGAACTACATCTCCACAAACTATTTGGAGTGGGAACCAAAACCCACCATGTTCAACTGAAAGTTGTTCATGTCTGACTACATACAGTAATTCCTCCTGAAGTGAGCAATATATTTTTTAGTCAAGAAGGCTTTGCCAAGCAAGGAAAAGGCAAAACAGCCACTGTAATGATCCTCTGTAAAACCTTGAGAAAGGGCATTTTCCGCCTCAGGTAGTGGTTCAGTGGTATGAATAATGCCAGCTACAGAGCTAACCAAAACAACAAAGAGCTGGGTGGGTGGGTAGATGGGCACACGTACACAATTTCTATCACACAACAGCAATTTCCCCCATAGCATCACAATTCTGCAAACAGCATCAATTTTCTTTTATTTACATAACCAGTGCGAGCAACTTCAGAGAAGGATTTATGGTGCAACTAGGGTTTCTGTGTGAGTTGCTCTTTTACTGCATCAATGTTATGTTTAACAACATTTTTCAGCCGGGAGAAGGTCCGTGTGAAAGTTGAAAGGCGAGATAATTATTCCTTAATTATTCTCAGGTAGGAAAGATAACTGATAAAACATTGTTGGGGTTTTTATCTAAGCAATGTAAGCCAAATTCAGGCTATGAATTTAAAGAGCTTGCACTAGTAAATCAGCTTAAAGTAGTCATTTAGGAATTCAGAATTCCTTTGATAATGAATGAGACAAATCATCCATGTGAACTTTACTGAAACATTTTTAAATTTTACAGTCTGCTCTACAACTTGGCACAAAATAGCATCACCCAGAACAACCCCCAACAACCAGGACAAGATTTCTGACTGTTAGTGACCCCCATTCAGAGTCAAATTTTCAGAGGAACTGAGCACCTAAAATATTTCACTTCTTTGAAGAAAGTAAGCTATGTTACAAAGCTTACCATTCATTTCCTTAAAGCTCTGAGTTTGAGCTGCATAGATACTACAAGCCTAAACACTCAGACATAAGCAAATCACCTTGGGAAACACCTTCACAAATAAAATTTTTTAAAAACTGATTCATGAGAGCTTTGTAGTTGGTGAAATTTCTACTGAACTTTCATTGCTGCTCTAACTCGAATTTAATATGGAAAAGTGAACATCGAACCAGGTAAAGTACAGCCTGTCTTCTCCCAGTAACATAGCAGAAATGGTATTAAATACTTGTTTCACACTCCAATTAATTAAAATCAAAATTGTCTGATGTTCCCACCCTGGTGCAGATCAGATCTGCGTGAGAGAATGACCCAGTGCTGCTGAGAGTGAACCTGCAGACTGAGTGCCACAATGACAGATACTGGAGCCGTGTGGAGATACTGCAGCCTTTCAAAAACACAGAACAACAGATCAACAGCAGAATGGAGATAAACAGGGCAAAATCAAGGTGCTGTCATAAAATACATTCAGGGTCAATAGCTAACGTCCCCGTTATAAAACTTCTATTGGTTTTACCCAAGGTTATTTCCTTAGCTGCCAAAAGTCATTTGGCTAGACGTGGGATAAGGGGGGTGCTTTGGGCACTGAACACCATCTATCTATCCAAGGATCAGGTCAGTTATGTTCTGCTGCTTATTTAGAAGCTGCTTGTTCTGAGTCACTTGCTATGTATTTATATATAAATATAAATGTATACATATGTGTGTACATACACGTATACTTACAGGGTGTTTATATAAAAGCTCTCTGGAGCTTTTTGGATGAGAAAACGTGGTATTTTCCTTCAGTTCTAAACCATGTATTTTCAAGGCAACCAAAAAGCAGCGTTGACAAATTTTACTGTCCTCCTGCCTCGCTTCTAGCTCCAAGTTCCTCCACGTCTCAGAGGCTACTGACTATTTATGGAAAAAAAGACAGTCCTTTAACCTAGTAGTGCTCAAACTTTTATCACCTTTCCTTGCCCCTGCAAGGATAAATACTACTACCTCAGACCCTAGTTTAGGAACATCTGGCTTAGCCATCCTCTTCCTGTAAAGAAGCACATCTCAGGAGGGGGAGATGAGCAGAAAGAGACTGCTGAGAAACCAGACATCTGCAGCTACACCTCTGCTGACCTGTAACTGTTCCCAAGCATGTAAGACCTCACCATGCACTTTATCTACCAGCTTCTCATCCAGCACCCTCTGTTCCTTCCCATGCCTGTTCTACTTCCATGGTGCTGCTGGGCCTCATGCTCCCCACTGCAGCTTTTGGACATTCACCTGAGCTCACTGTTCACCATGGCCAAACAACAGTAAGAAAGCAAGAGATGCCATCAACCAAGAGCTTCCAACAGGCTGAAGGAGCCATTTCTCCTTGCCTTCCACCAGACTCATTCCTGCAACAGACTTGTGCATGACCACAAAGCCACAGCAGGACCAGAGAAACTCCTCACTGACACACGGAAGAAGACACAGGGCAGCAAACTTCAAACAAGTGTTTTGGCTGTATCCTCATCCCCACCATGTTTATGAGGCATTCAAACTCACTCAGATTATTTCTGACACTCATCTTCCCATGGACAAGAGACTAAACCTATCCAGAGTGAGGATACAGGAGCTGTGACTGCAAAGCTCCTTTAGCATATCCTCTAGCATTCCTAAACTATATGCTCTTAACCAACCAAAGATCTCAATTCTATTAGTAATCTTATTATTACCCCATTATAAAAGAAAAAAAAAAAAAAAAGGTGGGTTTTTCTTTATGATGGAGCTACCACTGTCTGGAGGAAACCTGTGCTTTGCACACACAGAAAGGCACACACATATTTCATATGGTGCATTGCAAGCTGCACAGAATAGAAAGCAGCTGGAGGAAAATGGCTATAGAGAAATGGTTCTCCTGGGCATCATCTGTTGATTTGTTTTGTTTATAGAAGGAATGAGATTTTTATCTCTGCTCAAAATATAAAACGCTTTCATGGCACTGAGCTCACTGCTTGGCTATGCTCTCACTCAGGAACGTAAATAAAAAGGGGGGGAAGGAGGGAGAAAGGGCTTTACTTTATAGAATCCCTAGCAGTGTTGAAAATTAAATAGAAAAATGTCTGCCCGTGATACAGTCAAGGCTTGCAAGAGGAACTGAGACACCAGCTATCATGGAAATGAGGGCCTCCTTACCACGCTTATTAATAGCTTGCTTCTACTAAAGCTGAGGAGGCAAGTTAGGGAACAAACTACTCAAATCCCAGAGTCTCAAATCCCAGCCTGAGTCCTGGCAGGACTGTCAGGATGAACATCCTTACACTGCAAATACACCAGTCCTTACAAGATGCGTGGTGTGCAAAGGCACAGACTCTTATGGTCCTTCCACCATCTTGTGCCCACAGTTAACATTCCAAGTTCCCTCTGCAGCCTCTCTGTGGGGAGATTCCTCACTCCTCTGTGCCTGACACCCAAAACCTGATGGGTTTTTTTTCCTTTCAGCAACAGAGCTGCGTGCCCTAAGAGAACACCAGACATCTGGTTTTCCACTTGCATTGATAACACTGCCATTTGTATTAAGCCAAAGTCGTACAACAGGAAAGAAAATAGTGAAACCACAGAATTATTAGCAGTAGCTAAGTGCTTAAACTTTTTAAAATTTAAAAACATTACTACTGAGGATCGTGTCCAAACTGTGAGAAATGACCTGAAGCCCAAAATGTTCTGATAGACAAACAAAGTTTAAAATACTGTTCTTCTGAGATCTGAAAGGCTCAAGGTTAGTTGCCATGGCTAGGAATAGTCATCAGAAAACTGAGGATCCTTTATCTTTGCACCACCTATTCTTAGCTCTTAAGAGATGCGAGACAGCAAGTCAGATACATATCTAGAAGTGAAGACTGCTGAACTTCACTCTGGAACAGCCTTGCTTCATTAGCTACAGAGTGGATCTGAAGTCTTTCTGGAGCTACCAAGAGGTGTCTGTTCTTCTTAAATCTGTATTGTCACCCACCTGGCCAGAGCTCTGACCTGTCTGGCTACCGAGGAAATATTTGGGCAACGCAGAGTCCCGTTCTGGGTACAATACATCATAACTTTCAGAAACATGAAACAATCCAGAATGTTAGTGGTTTAGTCACTGAAATCTATTCTTTACCAAACATACAGCTTCTCAGTTTTCCTACCTTGAAGCCCATACTGAGGTCTCTCTTGGAGAGATCGCTGCATCTCAACCCATGATGAGTATTTCAGAAAACCTTAAAATTGAGGTTTGTTAAAGTCTTCAGAGAGAAAAAAAGATCACATTGATATTTTAAGAGTTGGAAGAAGGCCCTTGCATTCTTGACCACCATCACTCTCTGTCCCTCATGCTAGCATGCAACACACTGAAGATCCTTTAGCTGCTCCTTCCTCTCCCAGGGTGGCTATATTTCATGTCACTCCCACATTTCAAACCACGTGCCTCAATGACCTCTTCATCTTATTATAGCTCTACCAAGAGGGTGTTTACATAAAAGCCCTTTGGAGTTTTTTTGATGAGAAAACGCAAACATGCATGCACAGATTACGTTAAATTTATTGCTACTGAATAAGTTAAAAGAATACTTAGGGTTACAGGTTCAAAACTCTGCCAACAGTTCTCATCCAAGAACATTCATGCAGCAGGAGCTTGTGATCATGCAGTTACCAATTACTCATCTCCTCTGAAGTCCACTGCCTTTTCATCCTTCCTGTACCCCTCAATGCCTAACAAGGATCACAAGGTTTCTACTTCCTGAAAGGAACTGTTCTTTCCAAGGAAATAGACTTCACTTTGCGAACACAAGCATACAGCCACTGCCCCATGCCTTACTCCCAACATACATCTCAGTTCAGCTCCCTTCCTTCAGCCTTAACTTTCCCAAACATAGTTGGCCTCAATTTGTAATGACCCACTTCAAATTCATATGCAGTCACATCCTTTTGTTCCCACTCATTCTTCCCAGTCCTTCTCCAGCCGTTGCTGGGCATCCAGCTTCTTTTCCTAGCCGAGAAACAAACCAATTTGCCCTTTCCCTTGTTTATTGCTTCCTTAATAAATTCCAACAATCCCACAGTTTCTACAGAACTGTGAAAGAAGAAACTGGCCAGGGAAGAAACTACCAAAGGAATGGATATGGAGAATCTACCACATGACCCCTGCGTTGAAACTCTGGTATCCCTATTGATCTGCAAAGTCACTCCAGTCATAGAAAACGCATGGGAAATAAACAAGCAGAACTTAAAAAGAAATTGTCACCTGAGTAAGAAATGGCACATAAAGCAAGGGAATGAAGAGACAAGCAGTGAATGTCACTTTCTCAAGCTTCTCCACTATTCCTGTGAAAGTGAAATAAATGCATTTCCAGACCCAAGTCAGAAAATACACTGAGTTCTTTCTGCTGGCTGTTTCTCAGCAGTTAGCACACACTGAGCTGATGGAAGAGTAAACTTTGTTTTCAATGGGGAAAAAAGCCAGAAACAAACCTAGGGAGTTAACAGATAGAAAAACCCATCTAAAGGTTCCGGGTATGTCAAGGGGAACTGATAAAAGACAATCTCTTAATAATATGTCAGTATTTTATTTTAAATTAGTTTTCAGACATCTCCACTAAATACTGTATGAAACTTTCCTACAGAAGAGCAAGGCATGGCAATCAAAGGCATTCATTACCAGCAACAAGAACAAAATACACCAAACATAGTTATTGACAAAGCCTGATGCAAAGAAAAAAAGGAGTGAAGAAGAATATAGGCAATTTTCTTTTAATGATGGGAGCAGTGTTGAAGGAGACAAGGGAGAACACAGTTTTACTTTTCAGCACACTGAGGAAGTCTCACCTGGCTGGCAGGACACTTATTCTGCTATCTGAAAGATGTGTAGTGACACGTCCACGCCCCTTGGAGCACATGAGGATGTAAAACTCATCACTCCAGTGCAGGGCAGTCAGAGGAACTGCCAATGTGCTCCCCTGGGGTTCGGGGGGGGCGGTGGGAGGGAGCTCATGACATTGTTCAGAGGAATTACAGCAGTCCTAAGGGGCCCCTCTAAGCCTGACAATTAAATGCACAGACACAGCAAGAGGCAGCCACTGCGCAATGGGATGGAGTGCCCCGCTGCTCACACAGGCAGAGCATTCTCTTTAAGGAGGTTGTTTACATTGCCTTCTTTCATCATCTAATTTCAGTTCCATTTAGTGCACTAAGAGCAGTGCGTTAAGTTCCTCAGGTTCCTAATACAGTCAGTAGATGGAGGCAGGAGCTCCTAAAAGCAAATTCAGAGCACCCAAAATTAGTTTGCAAGGTGCCTTAATATCCCCATGATAAACAAAGCAACCTGCCCCAAAGCAAACAGCAGATCAGAAATTAAAACCAAAGTGATAGTCCAGAAGACCTAAGTCAAGCTTCCTGGGCAGAAGCTGTCTGAGGAAGGAGCCAGACTAATTCCCTCCCTGTGCCAATCTCTCCTGCCTGTGCAACCCAATGCAGACCAGACACAATCCATTCCATGTCCTGCAGGAAGGGAAAGTAGAAATAGGATTGATCAAGGGCTGTGTCAAGCTCCTGTTAGCCTTGCTGTACTTGTGACCATTAGCCAGCTTTGCCCAATGCTTCACTGGACATGATCTGGAGATGACGCCAGAAGATCTCTCTATATATCTATAGCTAGATAGATAGAGGCATATCTATATATATACACACTTGTTTCATGAAAGGAAGTTAACCTATCCCCATAAGTCTACCTTAACATACAATTAACACTATAATCTCCATGCACTAAAACCCAAATGTGCTGGAGGGATTTTATGGGGAGAGGCATGAGAAGGTTTGGGACAAATGAAGACCAGGAGGAATTAATAAACTGGAAATTTACTCCTTTACACAGAGCTGTCAGAGTAAAATGCACCTTCACAAAAAAAAACCAAAACCCAACAACAACCAAACAAATGAAAAACAACAACAAACCAACCAACCAAACCACAAGCCAGGAAGCACTTGATGGTCTTCAAATAAAGACAGCTGGAGATGTAATCGCTACATTAAAAAACAGACAAACAAACAAACAAGACCCACACAAAAAGAAAACCACAACAAACTTGAACATAAGAGGCCTTGGTTTTGCAGTGAGCTACAAGCAAGCAAAACCAAAGCTGTGCAGCACTAGAGGCTGAGCTACATTTATCAGGATAACTAAGGTGTTATCACAGCCTTTGAGGACATCCAACAGAATTTAGCTCCGAAGATGCAAAAGCAATGATGGAAAACTGTTCTACCTCTTCCTCTGCCAAAAAAAAAAAAAAAAAAGATAACTTTGTTTACCTAAACAGCAGCATAATCAGGGCACTAAGTGAACTTCATTCTGGATGATCAAATCTACTTTGTTTTCAGAGAAAGTATTTAGTTATTTGTGGTGTGGCACTTTTCCAAATTATAATTCAGTAGCTTACTCTGCTCCTTCTCAGGCTCACCTAGAGATGCTTGATTTAGCTCAAAGATGAGGCCATATATTGCACAGCTGTAGGATCAAATTATGTTTGACACGTTAGTGGAAATTCCAGATTTGCTTGATGTAAAGCTGCATGACAAAAACAATTCAGAATATGTTATTTTTTTCTGTCATAAACAGCAGTTTGCTGATGTTTCCTGTTGAGTCAGATCCTTCTAGCTTTCATAATAGGACATTTGAATGAGGAGGAGGGAAGCAGAATGACTTCCACTGACATAATGGCCATTTTAGGGGGGGAAAAAAAAAACCAAACATCTGGAGTTAACAGAATTAAAAAAAAAAACCCAAAACTTCCCTGCCTTCTGACCTGGTAAACCTGATGCAGGGTTCACTGCAAACAAAGAAGCTACAGGGTTATAACAGGGGAAGACTCATTAGAGACCATTAAGAGTAGAGCCCAGCTCTGAGGTCAGCCACCACTGTGGGAAGGACATGCAAGGCCCAAGGAGAGCTCAGCAGCCAGAGCCCAGCAGCACTACAGGAGCACCAGCCCCTGCGCAGCCGCCACCTGCGTGCCGTGCTTTCCGCCAGAGAGGGAAACAAGCACACGTTAACGTTGGAGGGTAAGGATGTCCCTCAGCCTCTCAACCCCACGATCCTGACATGAGAGCAGAGATGTACATCTCTGTATCTGGGTGAATGTTGACACTCCACACCCTGGTCTGTTTTCAGCCATAATGCTCCTTGCAGACCTGTCCCTTGGATGGCAGCAGTGACAGCTGGGAAAGTTTGGACCTACCCACCCGTAGTAGGTGGTCTTTCCAGAAAGGATCCAAGTTTTGTACTGCCTGATACTGGATCTGTCCAGAAGCATTACCTGGAGGGATAAACTCCCTAAAGCATTAGGGAGAATAACCTGCTCAACCTATGCCTGCACTCAAACCATAAGCCTAGAGCTTTAGCAGCCGAACATCTTTTGCAAATACCGATTATTTGAGAAGCAAAAAAATGATGTGAGATCTAGTTTTAGGTAGCATCTAGTTGGAAAGAAAATAAAATACCTGAGATCTATTTGATCTCGGTTTTGCCTTAGTCAAGCCCAAACAGCAAGGTTCTGCAAAACCATAACGAAGTTTTATTTGGAGTCAAATTATCTCTAAACTTGCTCTTTCAGAGCCCTTTCCAAAACCACAGATATAAAATAATGTCAGACAAGTAATGGTATTAAAGTCACTCATATCACCTGTCCTGAGATTAACTTCTAGTGTGGTGTAGCATAGGTATGGTACTAACTGATGAGCTCCTAACACATGCTGTAGGCAAATGTCTCGGCTTAAGGCCAGAGGAAAAAGATATTAAGTTTTGTTTTCATTCTTTCTGATCAGAGACTGCAAATGCTTTGGGTCAAGACTGACTAGTTATGCAATGGGTGGACAGAATCTAGATCCAGTGGAATCCAAATCTCTCCATCTCTGTACATTTCTGTAACACAAGTGATCTTTAATATTACTTCTATGTAAAAATGGCATCTTTCTGAATGATTTAGCTTTTCAGAAACAGACAAGAATGCCACTAGTATATGTTTTGCTATGTTTGAAAGCATGCAATTAGATGCATATCTCACAAACATAAACAAACACCTCCCATTCAACCTCCATGTTTCTAAAAAAACCCAGGTTTGTTTAGACAAGGAGCTGATAATCCAGTTTGAACACAGGTATCTGCTGTGACAGCTGCTTCATAATGCTAAGCTTATGGTACATTAAACTTTAAAGCAAGATAAACTCCTGCTTTCACTTTATCAAACATCTTCCCAGACAGCAAAAAGAAAGACACAAAGCAATGTTTGCAGCTACACCCAAGCATGGGATACCCAACTCAGCCTATGTTTGAAATGAAAATGAACAATATGTTGCACAGATACACTTACTGTATTTTTCAATAGACAATATCACTGGGATTTGTAAATGTTAACCTCATTCCTCCCTTAAGTGTTTGTTTTTATTTCATGCCTGGAAAGAAACCTGAGATTCACAAAGATTAAGCCAGCAGAGACAGCAGTCCTTGCAACTGAGAAAGAAAAGTGCTCTTAAAAGAAACTGCTCTGACAATCAGTTTGGCTAGTAGAAATCACCAGGGGTGGGAGGGACATGGACAAGAGATTTTTAAGAGTGCTCAGCACTGGGCCACTGGTATTACTGAATTTATGTATTTATCAATATTATGGGGTTTTTTTGGTGGTGGTAAAGCAGTAAATTCATTGTCTTATCACAAGAGTAATGAGGTAGCAACAGCCATCGAATGTATGCGGTCTGCAAGAAAAGAGTTTGACCTACCAAGAGCAAGTAGTAAGGATGGGGAGAGTAGTGGACAACTAAATCCTTCAGGAAGGGGGGACAGCAAGCAGGCTTGAGTGGCCTGTTAACAGATTACCAAAAAAAGCAACCTCATGTTTGTTCTTCCCGTTTCAAATCTATGGAGACTATGTACCCAAAAGCTTTTCTCTTCCTAATACTCCTAACATTAAATCAACCACCTTAAAAAGCTTCTCCTTATATCTGACTTAAGGTCATGTGGAATACAAACACCGACAGATTATAGCTGCTGAATTTTCCACCAACTGAAAATTTACACAATACACTACAAGCATCACCTTCATATTACACTGATGAGCACACCCAAGAAATCAGAGATCTGCTATTGCAGGATTTCTTATAAAGAGTTATTGATGATCTTCACTGTGCCATAAATGACAGCCTAAAAAAACTTATCAAATCAACAAGTTTCCTTCTATGACCTGTATCTTCTCTAGAAGTTTATTTTTATGCAGCTACAGCTTCACTTCCCTTTCCCAATCACCCCTTGCTTCTTTCTCCATTTCATACGACCTCACCCTACCCAAAAACGTGAAGAGATTGGTCTTATCACAACTTAGCAAGATACCACCTGCCAGCTGAACTGTGATAAATCACAGCTGGCCTTACAATACACATACTAATAGTGATTGAGGCTGAGCTGATGGGCAGCAGCTCGAAGCTGTTATTTAAACAATTGAGTACCCCCATCCACAAAAATCATGCTAACAAAATAGCTCAATAACAGTTGCCATCACTATGTTGCTATTCTAGGGAGCATTAGATCTACTGACTCTCTTCTCTACCTGCAACAGCCTTCTGTTTAGCATGTGAGCCTTCTACACCCAACAAGGTGGACAAACTGCCTATTCTTTGTACTCACACAACAGCTGATACGATATGACCCCCATCAATCATAAGCTACTACCATAACAAAATTTACGACAGCAAATATTCATTCTTCCCTTCCCCCACGATTGCCCTGCTGAAAAGATACAGTGCTGGCAAAAAAAATGGTAGAAAGAGAAGAATTCAGAAGTTATTAAAAAATGAAAATAGGGCTTAGAACAAAAACGTCAAAGGAACTTGAAGAGTTATTACTTTATTATTACTCCTGCCATACATAATGCTTGTGTTTTCTGACTCCTAGAAGAGCCAGACAATTGGGTATGCAACATGACTGTAATAAAAACATTATCTAGAATTAGGGAGCTGCATTTCTATTAGCAACCCTTTACATACTCTTTAAATAACTCCTTGAACCCAAGGTTTCAGACATGAATAAAGGCAGATGTATGCATGCATTGAGTTTTACTTATTTGCTTAAACAGACACATGGTATAAAAAAATCTTTATAAAAAACAGACTCTCAAATGAATAGGTTGATAAGTTTGAACAACAGCCACCACACTTGCAGATGTGCTACAAACCATTAACCTTACACAATCAGTCACTGAACTTTGCTGAAATAAATGGATCTGAATAGCTGAGCCACCAGGCAAACCTACCAAGCGCCCACAGGCGCTGCCCAGGATATTTCACTGCAAGTTTAAGAAACAGCAGCTTCTCATTGGAATAGTGACCTATAGACACATGTACTTAATAAGCTACTTAAAATCAACCTGTATCTGTAGATCAACAGGACTGGTTAGTAATAACCATTGGCAGGTAAGAGCATAAAACACTTTCCCATATAAAACTCCAGGCTCCTTTACTTGATGCACAGAACTTACCTTTGGCCACAAAAGGAGCAACACTGAATGAGGTATTTCTACTGCAAGGCAATTCCCCACCTCACTCTCAAGTGGACTTTTGGAAACTTATATGGTAGGCACTCAATTCAGCAGCTGACTGTCCACAGCCAGGAGCCTGACTGAACTTCAAATTCAGTCTGCAATTAGAGCCAGGTCTGCTTATGGTGAGACTGAATTCTGCACAAAAGTGCCATGTCATCTCTTCAAAGGGAGGAAGAGCCTTCCTTAAATGGAACCAAAAAATGAGACTCTGGAGATGCATGCACCAGAACATTCCCTCAGCCCATCTTGACATGTACTGTGTGGAAGCACCAGGCTCTTTCAGCTGACTCACAGGCAGCCAGATCTCCCCAGCCGATCTGCTGCACTTCTGAACCGCGGATGTGCCTCTGCCTTCCCTCTCACCCCTTTAAGCTCACAGAGATGCACAGATCAGCAGCTAAACAGCATGGTTTTACTGAAAGATCTAGTGTTGCTATTCTTTTTCCTAGTAAAATTCAGTGGAATTGGGACTTGGATATTGGTGATGATTTGGGAAGATCTTAAGAAAGCAGGCTCAGCAGCCTACTTGCTATGGCAATGAACATCAAATAAGGGCTTGACTTGCCTCTTTCTTAGTCTCTGTAGACCCTCTCTTGACACAGAAGGAAGCTGAACAAAGCTCAACGGGATCAAAGAAGGAAGAAATATGTGCAGAAGTGATCTGTTGTTAACATTACTATAGCAATCGTGCTAAACTTATGGTTCCATCACTATTCTCTTCTAGATTAGCTTTGGTTTTTTGACAGAGGTTCTTTTTCTACCACCGTCCCTGAAACTTTTCTTGAGCACACACACAAATGAGAAAAAAAACATTGTTTGACTGGAAGGCAAGATTTGAAGAGGTATTCAAGTAAAAACAGTCAGAAAAGCACTCCCATTTCAGCTAATTTCAGTTCTGAAATAAATTATCTGGATGGGGTGGTATTTTTCATTTCAGCACAGCTCACTGCAGTACCCACTGTGCTAACCATTAGGGCAGCTGTTATTCTGATTTGTATCCACTACTCACTGTGGAAAGCACAAGAGAGGAAATTCAAGCTGCAGTTAAAGTGTCTGTACACTTAGGCGAAGAAACCTGGCAAGGGACAAGGGTGCAGCATAGTACAGAGAAGAGGTCCAATTACTCAGTTTCTCTCTGACCAGCAGCAATGTTCCTGACAATTACAGAAATTATTAAGAAGCCAACAATAATAATTTCTTAATTCTGAAGGCAGCTTTTGTTAGCAGTGTTGGTAAAGCACTTATGAGAAAACATTGCAAGTAGAGAATTCTCTAAAAAGCATCATGAGTTTTGTGAGTATTTATTTCAACCTCTGCATCCAAAGCAACTACACCTCTGTGTCCCTTCTAGCCAATTATCTTCCAATTTCCCATTACAAATAAAAGATTCTATAGATGCTGGGGGGAGCTTCAGCAGGCTTTGTGTCTGATGTGCAGCCCATATCACCATTATCACTTACCAATACAGCAGGACCAGGAAGATCGCCACCAAAGCCAGGGTGACCGTTGTACTATTCATTTCTACAGAGGCAAATGCCAGATGATTTACAAGCTCCATTTTGCTCCACTACAGCTCCAGCCTTGAGTGGTGTGTGCAGGGGAAAGCCTCTGCAAAAGCTGATAAAGCTTTGCACAGCTATATGAATGACATCTGCAACAAAACAGGAACCAAGAGAGAAAAAACACATCAAGTCAAGTACAAACTGTAAACCTTTCCTGTTCTCATCAACTGCACACTCAGAGAGAACTTGGAGGTTCCCCTGAATGGTAGGATGTAGCAATTTCCCCCCTCCTGCTCTTGTTGACTATTATGCCAGTAAATATTTACATACCCACCGCTTGAGACATCAGCACTGTTGAATAGGTTTTTAGACATCAAGTGTGGGAAACTGGAGAAAGTATGGGGAAAAATGGGGGAGAGAGACAGACCATGGTAGATGTGAAGAGAGTGTGACCCTTCAGGGGTGCCCCAGCATACAAACAGTGGCATTCTATGAAGTAACAAAAATAAGGCATTTCTACAACATAAAATTTCATTAGCACTTAATCTCCACACTGGTTATACCTTAAAAGA
Source organism: Megaceryle torquata (assembly GCA_024611175.1). Lineage (NCBI taxonomy): Eukaryota > Metazoa > Chordata > Aves > Coraciiformes > Cerylidae > Megaceryle > Megaceryle torquata. The sequence goes on along the minus strand of JANIJG010021324.1, from coordinate 35,216 downwards.
ATGGAACAAAGTAAACTTTAAATTATCAGAAATAAAAGGAGGAATTAGGGAAAAACGCTTCTAATGTGGCTATTAGAACAAATACAAAGAAAGAAAAACTACTAAGCAGAAAAACCCAACTATAGGACCAGGGTCTGTAAGGCAGTATCTGCCACACTGCTTAATCCACACAGACAGTGCTGTTTGACTATCATCTCAGGTTCATGAGCACTACAGCAAATCTTCCTGGCTCAATGCAGTGCCCCCCTTTGGGGTACCCTTAACTAGCCTCTCGGAAGATATTTTGGTTACCTCTGTGTTGTATTTCTAGTATCTGCATTAACACCAATATGGTCACATCTACTATCTCCTATCTCCTATCTCCTATCTCCTACTTGACTGGCACAGTCAAGCTGTCACACTCCCTTGAACAACCTGCATGTGAGCAGTCAAGCTTTGACTGCAGTTCAGAAAATGGTTTGTCTATACTATAAAATCCCTCAGTTTTCTTCCATATTTTCCTGCCTTCAATCCTTTTTCGAGCATCTGATCCAGTCCCGTTAGAAAGGTTGACTAGAAAGCAAACCTTGAAGCACTTCTATGAGAGAAGACAACCAAACTGTTACAGACAGTTACCAAATGCCATTAACAAAAAAAGTCTTCATGATTACATCACCAGCAACACCTTGCAATTAACACTCTTGTCAATGACAAAATTCCCCAAAGGGTCCAGTATCGTTTGTTACTTATGAAACTAGAAATACCCATATACGTACTGCAGCCTTCCCACTCGTTCCAAACAACCTATTTGAAAGTTACAGAAATCAGAGCTACCCAAAAAAACATGTTTCTGAATTATATGGTAACCTAGAGAAACAGAAATTCTGCAACATCTGATTCCCATAACACACCAGATGAAGAGTGGATTCTTCTCGTACAGCCCCAAGATAATAGCTGAGATTTAATGTGCAAGGCTTCTCCAATATCACTGTATTACATTTCCTGCTCTTATCAGAGAAGTTAATAATATAGGTATCAAAAAAGTAAAGTCTCTAACACAATGGAGTTTAATTTTAAGAAGATTTGGCTCTACTCTAACTGAATCACTGCTATTTTGGTTCTCCATGCTTCACAACTGCATTAATTCCCTTCCAGCCTCAGATCCTTGCAGAATAAGTAAAAGGTGTTAACCAGCTCATCAGCTCCACAGAATAGCACAGTAGTTCACAGAAAACCTTGCTTATTGTATTAACAATGCTATTGCTATTCTGGGTCAATAACAGCTCTGTCAGTTTGCTGATGCTGCCAAGTTCTCCAAGAACAACTGCAACAAGATTCAGGACCAGTGACGCAAGGAATTAATCGGTGGGCACAAGCCAATCCCAACCAGCAACAGATCCCATGGGACTTTAAGAAAAAAAAATAAATTAAATATCCATATGCATTAAAGTCCCTTCAAAACACTAAACCATTCACCACATGTGTGGAAGGTAAGAAATTCCAAATTCACTGTAATTAACTTTGGTTTAATTATGTGACATTTTTCTGCACATAGAGGACAGGTGCCCTCCTACTGAAGTCAATGGTAAAACTCCTATCAGCAAACAGAAAGTCAAGTACAGACATCATTTTTTAAGAGGCACTGGGGCCTTTTTGCAGTCACACTGGGAGTAGGTGGGGTGAACAGTTCTTAAACATACACATTATTAAAGAAAATAGGCTCTAACATCAGCATCCGGTTTGGAAGAGAACACATAATCAAACTCCCTACAACAACAACAACCACCACCACCATCCTTTTCTGTTGTTGATGCTGGGGGTTTGGTTTTTTCAAGCCTCAGCACCTGTTTCTTGCTGAAGAGTTTTAACTCAGCACCTCAAACTGTTAAGAAGGGTGGCACTCAGTACTGACTCTAAAACCCACCTGGGGCTCTCCTCACTGCAGACCCGTGAGCTTTCAGTTATCATCCCAAAGTTAAGGATCTTAGGTACAGGAAGAGCCACAAAAATCCACAGGATTCTTTGCAGGATTGGGGAAAGGAGTCAGGGATGCAGGCAGCAATGGAAACAGGCTATTTATCATTCCTGCATCTCCCTTTACAGGTCCTTTACTTGAGAAATGCCAACCTAATTAACTAGTTAATAGCACAGATATTTTTCACCAGCCTCCCACTTCTTTATGTGGAGCCATGCTGGTCAGGCTGATTATGTCAACAGTATCAGGGAACTATGGAGACAGATATGAAGTCCTCACTAACCACACACTGGAGGAAGCCAGAGACAAGCAGAAGTGGAAGACAGCCTTTTCCTGCCAGACTGCTATGAGTCAGATGCACTGCCTGCATTTGCCTCCATAAGGCTTCTCTCAAGATTGCATCTACCAAGGTTCACAGCCTCTTGAGGTGCTGCCATAAAAGCTCTTCTCCAAAGCAAGTAAAATCCATAAATCACCACATCATTCAGCACAAACTTCAGCAACAACAACAAAATGCTCAACACAAACTTTTACTCCAGACACCCACCTCATCCTTCATTTCCCATCACTGCCATAACTGCAGCCTTGGAGCTCCCCAGCAAAAGTCAGATGTATAAGACAGGAGCTGTTCAATCCCAAACAACCAGAGCTTCAGCCTGCATGGATGTTCACCGGAGCATTATGTTAAAAAGGGAAGTACATTATAGCATTCAAAGTCTGAAAAGTTGAACTGTTCCTCAACCAAAAGAAAAAATAAATAAATAAAAGAAAAAAAAAAACCATGGCACCCAGACAATCCAGATTTTCTGGGAAGCCTTAAAGCCTTGTTTACTATGAATCCAATAACATTTTCTGTAAATGCTCTTCCAAAACAATGCATTTCAACTTCAAAATGAATACAAGTGTGGCAGACCCTCAACAATACTTGACATACACAAGTACCATTCTAACATGAAATACAGAGTTTATTAAAAAGCAGGATTATAGACCTTCTCAGTAGACCTAAATCATGTTAAGGTTTTTTGACCTGTCTTCAAAGTATATCAACTGGAAAATGTAGCCTCATGTATTTCAGAGGCTAATGACCACACCAGCCAGACTAACCACACGCTCCTGCTAATGACCAAATTCAACTCCTCTCATGCTATTCTACCTTCTACTCACACTATCCTACCTTGTGTGTTTTAGGTCTGTAATAATCCAATTAAGGCTGAGCCACACCAACTTTAAGATAGATGAAGGAAGTCTAGAAAGGTGTTAAGCTCTATTTTAATAGCAGTTCATCTCTACAGAATTTTGTAGCGTACTCTTCAGATCAACAAAATTCTGTTATCTATACAGCTTGGGCAGAAAATACTGCAAATGAAATACCACAGAACAGCTTTAAAAAAATATGAGATTAATCAGAGACTAGTTTATGTATAAGCTTTAACAAAGTCCACATAGAAAACCATGTAAGTATACATGATATTAATTTATACAAAAACCTTTCCAAAGCCAAAATGAATTCTTAACATCTTTAAGGTAGACCAATCAAAAAGATCAAAGGCACATTTCACAGATTTACTTTTTTATATATATTTAAAACAAACCTAATAGCCAAAGTACTGGTAATAATAATGTATCGGAATAGAGGGATTTACAGTGGCTGTCTATGACTTCATTATTACTATCCCTGTTCAAGGATTAACCAAGAAGATTAATCAGATGTTTTTGTACTCCTGCATGATAAACTACAACAAATTACTCAACAGACCAACCACTAAGGCATCAGATTCCACTTCTAAAGATCCTGTTCTGCATTCAAAACAGATGGGAGAACCAAAGGACAACATGGGCTCATGGAAGATTCTTGAGCCACCATGAAAGAATACATCAATTAAAAAAAAACCACACACACACACACAAACCACAAAAAAAAAAACCACACCAAAAAAAAGAAAAAACCAAACCACCAAAAAAACCCCACAAAACACACACCCACAACAAAACACAACAAACCAAAACACAACATACATCAAAAGAGGCAGGTCGAGGAGGTGATATTCTCCCCCTCTATTCCACTCTGGTGAGACCCCACCAAGAGTACTGTTTTCAACTCTGGAGCCCCCAACACAAGAAGAACATGGACCTATTGGAGTGAGTCCAGAGGAGGGCCATGAAGATGATCAAAGGGAGCACCTCTCCTGTGAAGACAGGATGAGACAGCTGGGATTGTTCAGCCTGGAGAAGAGAAGGCTCTGGGGAGACCTTACAGCTGCCTTCCAGTACCTAAAGGAGGCCTGCAAGAAAGCTGGGGAGGGACTCTTTACAAGAGCATGTAGGGATAGGACAAGGTATAATGGCTTTAAGCTGAAGGAGGGTAGATTTAGTTTAGATGTAAGGAAAAAATTCTTCACTGTGAGAGTGGTGAGGCACTGGAACAAGTTGCCCAGAGAAGTTGTGGGTGTCCCATCCCTGGAAGTGTTCAAGGACAGGGTGGATGGGGCTTTGAGCAACCTGGTCTAGTGGAAGGTGTCCCTGCCCATAGCAGGGGGGTTGGAACTAGATGATCTTTAAGATCCTTTCCAGAAAAACCATTGTATGATTCTATGAATAATATCACTCCAATGAACTGGATCTCGAAAGGCAAACACGGTAACTGTGAAACCACACTCCAAGGAAGCTGCTTTCATGACACTTCCTACTGAGAAACAGAAAGACACACTTTTATACTTAAATTGTTTCACCAAGTCAGAACCTGGTTATATTAACCCAACTGCTTCTCAGAAAACAGGCACCCAGCTTAAAATTCTATGAAACCTAAAATATTATGCAAACGTGTACTTCACAAATTTAATCTTGGCTGACTAAAAGTTATGGTACTTCAAACTCAGTCAATATCACAGGGGCTAAAAACCTCATTACGCTAACTAAATGTAGTGCTGCTGTACTAAGTCCCCTCTAAAGCAACAAGCTGTGAGATATCCTAGTTATTTCAAAGAACTCCATTTAGAAATAGCACAGATTTTGTGGTCAAAAGGAATGACAGTTTCTTCCTCTTGCTGTGAGAGCTCGGAATGAGTTTCTAAAATAAAGTTACCTTTGCTAGTAGTGACATTAAGATCTTGCAGCCCCAGTGAAATTCCAGAGAAAGCAGAAATTAATGTAACATCTGCTGCCCATGGCCAGGCATTTCTAAGCAAATTGACTTTATTAAATAATCGGTAACTTGTTTATATTTCTATAGCTTGCTTTAGAAACATTGATTGATTCAAGCAATCCTATAATTTCATTGTCCTATAAACTTGACTGTAGATAAGTAAGGATTTGTGTTCATGGATCAATAGCTCCACGTTGACAGCAAAAGCCAAAGAACTCTGCCTAGACTACTCTTGTAGCTGCAGAGTGCTGTATAAATGTTTGCCTTTGTAACAATATCATGGTAAGAACCAGTAAGTTATCATTTTTTCTGTGAAGTTCAGTTTTTAAACACCATGAAAAACACCTAATCTTCTTTGATTGAAAAGCTACAATAGATAGCAAACTCGAGGCTTGAATTCTCCAATTTGTGTTTCAGTGCTGGACCACGGGTCAAAAGAACTGCAAAAAACTTAACAGAAGCACCTTATTCTGTAACTTAATTAACTAAACCACACTTATCAGCTTCTCTTTCATCCATTAGCTTGTGGGATTAACACCAAAACATATAAAGCCCAGCTGTTTTCTGCACTTATCAAACAGGAAGATGCAGAACGATGGTTTTCCCTGATTAACAGAAATTTTGAGACCTCGATGTGCTATCTCTCGCTACTGCATTCTCCACCTTACCTCTCCAGTTGGCAGTTCAATGATTTTATTGTGGAATCCTTTCAATAGGATACAAAGGGATTTCTTTAGAGGAAGATTACATGCAGGCTCCTTAAAAGTGGGGCAGCCACCTCAGAGGCAGTTAGCCCCAGCAATTGGCATTGCATAAAGCAGTGCAATGGCTCCTGGACTGCCAGCTGGAGAAACCCTGGACACTGCATTCTTCGAGTTGTCCTAATGGGAGAAGGGGAGTCAAAGAACAAGCAGAAAGTACAAAAGGAAGAATAGCACCCAAGAAGAAGGAGATCAGATCATGCTGTCACAGGAGGACAGCTACAGACAGCCACCCTGCATCCTGCTTGTGAAAGGGATGAGCCAAAAGCTGGATGAACGTGCTGCTCAGTACCTCTTTCAAGCTCACCAGATTGCTGATACAGACCATCAGCAGCCTGCATACCTGCCCTGGAGATGAGATGGGTGCTAAGGGCAACCCCAACATAGACCAGCCCTCAAGAAGGGGTGCAGGCCCACCAGGCTTTATGCAGAAGGCAGGTAACAGGGTCCATCAGCACAGCAAGGGGTGAGCCAAAACCAAGAGCCACCCAGGAGGTCATCAGCAACCAAACTCCCAGGCTCGACCTTCACTGGGGCTCCTGGGCCAATGGGCAGAGTGTGTAGGTGGGGAGGGTCTCAGGGGAGGCCAGTCAGGACAATTAAATGCTACTGGTACCCTCGGAGACCTGACACACTCTGTAATAAGGCCTGAAACAGGTAAAGATATAATGACAGCCAGATGGGAGTAGGGTATTGGAAAGAGTAAATTCAGTAATACATTTATCAATACCCTGTCAAAACTCCAAATGACAAAAGGGGGAAGGGACCAAAAGTCTCAAAAACTTTGAACCTCAGACAAGGTAAAGAAGCATTCTTCACTCGAGGCTCACCACTGCTTTTTGAAATAGCACGTGTCTCCAGAAGAAGCCCCACAGATGTGAATGGTGAATGCCCCCATGGGTTATGGCCTTCAGGCTGACATGTAGATTCAGGTCCCATCAGGGAACTGTGGGCAGTATCAGCTCTGCCTTTATGCTTTAACTCTAAAATCAGAGGGATTGGATGCAATTATCCCTCTGAGATGAGTAAGACAGCAAAACGAAAGAGCAAAAGAATGGGTGATGTATCAGACAATACAAACATGCCAAAACCAGGACAGGCATTACTGCTCAGGCACTACCACCATCTAGTCTCAGCACAAAAGAGGCAGTAAACTAGTAAAAAGGAAAAAGAAAGGTCAAAATCAAGCAAGCCAGACTAATACTATTGCCAGAGTAATGGTTTTCATAGTTTGAGAAGCCCAGAAGCTATTAGTCCCCATCCATATGCAAAAAAGCAGTATGACTGCAAGGAGACTCAACCTGGCAGTTCAAAGTAATCACTGAGGACCAATCCCAGTTCTTCAGCAATTCTTTAGTGCCATCCACAGAGCCTCTCTTTTAGGCTGCAGAAACATTCCTTCATGGGACATGGGAGGTTCTCCTGGAGGACAGCAGGTGCAGGGTTTGGTAATGCAGCTCTGACTTCTGTAGACAGGCAGGGGAAGGTTCTGTTGCCTCTCTTGCCTCTGAAAATGGTCCCTGTGGTAAATATTTCAAAATGACAATAATTGCAGTGTGAACTATCATGCGGGATATTTTCAGATGGCAGTAAGAACCCAAAATGTGTGGGTCACTGTAACATCCAGAGCTGTGGCAGGAAGACATAGAACACCTTCAGACTACAGGGCAAATGGAAGAACAATACAAAGTATGTTGAAAAGCCTTATCTTTACTCATGCCCCTATCAAGGGGATATTCACTGCCTAAATTTATGCATCACACAATGAATAATTCTTGGTAGATCGTGCCAAATATTCCCAAGGGCCTTCTTACCCATATGAAAGGGAGCACAAATAACTAACATGCAAATTGCAGCCCCTTACACACTGCAGAAGAGCACATGTAACATACGGATGGCTTTAATCTAGTTCAGCTTTTTGTGCTCTCCCATTCATTGCTTTTTTGCTGCAGTCCTTTCTGCTGACCACTGGTACACTAATTCACCACATCAGAAACCCTGTCAGCGCTCTCATTCTCAGCAGATGAGTTGTAACACAGACGTTTCTAACTGGTGAGGGGGCAGAAAAAAAGGAAAAAAACAATTCAACCAACCAAACAAACAAACAAACGAAGAAAAACAAAGAAAAACAAACTTGCACAATCACCAAGGCAGCACCTCCAATGCCCAAGTTTTTACTTCAAGTCTTGACTTAGTTCAGGTTTTAGCTAAAGCACTAGTTAGCTCTTCATTTGTGCAATTGTGACAAATACAGGTTTTGCTGAAAGCATAGACAGTCAAGCCCTCAAAGCAAGGAAAAAAAAAACATTCCAAAGCTGTGAAAACCAAAGGATCACACAAAGGATAAAACACTAATTAAACTAATTTAATTGCTCAATTAAGAAAAAAATGTATGTTTTTCCTGCAGTCTCATGAATCTCCGAGTAAATTTGTGAGTTCTGAATGCTTGAGGTTAGCAATACTTGCAAAAAGGCATGAACCCAATAAGCTGACCTGTTAGCCATGGGAAGAGGTTAAGTGGAAGACTAAATAATGTGACTGACACATGAGTTGAACCAGCAAGAAGGACTTGGTCTCAACAAGATTTCAACCCTACTGACACTCATGTTAACTTGTGCTCTTAGGCTGACACATGGATGGGATTTGAGCCTATGGTTCACAGTTCACCCTCCTACCTCTTTCCTACTTTCTGCTGCCTTCTGCCAGGGGGAAGATAAGAACAACCTTTGGCTGTGCCTGGGCTAGTGCAAAAATGAAATATGTATCCTTTTAAGTTTCACTGAAATACAAAAAATAAAATAAAATTAAAAAATCAAAACAAATCCATGGAACAAAACTTTTAGCCATCATACTTTCTCTTTTTACTGGCTACTGATCAGAGCTAAGGTTCATGGAAAACCATGGCTCTGTGACAATTGAAGAGGATGGGTCTGTACCTGCCACAGAGCCTAACAAACTCTTCATGCTCCAAGAGTCTCAGGGTTTTGAAAAAAAGTAAATTCTTAGAAGTTTCTTTCTACTCTGAACATGAGGCTGCTTTCTTTACCTTCAGCTAATTAAGTCCAACAAGCTCAACTGAGCAATTGCAATGATAAATCAGCTCTAATATGAACTTGGCCAGCAGCCCTGGCATCTGTCCACTTTTAACTTCAGCTCTTCTTCCTCACCATCCATTTCAGAGTATTCATTTTAACTCAGAGCACCACCACCTGCAGACACTTGCACCTTGCCCAACTCTGATGGTCATAGTCATGCAGCAACCAAACTGGCATGATGGGATCTCTGGCCCAGCACAGAGTCCTACAGCCATCAACAAAAATTCTAACTAGGTGCACTGAAAGAGAAGCAGCTTAGAGAGTCAGACCTTCTGGAAAGGTACCCCAGTGTACAGGATACTTTCTCCTTAAAAGCCTCTGGTCTCTATGTGGCATTTGAGGTTAACTAGAGAAGCCAGGGGCTACCCAGATGCACAGCAAAGGAGCTGGGACTATTTCAGACAGTCCAGGGACAGTGGGATGACCTGTAATTCATTTACCTTAAATTTGTAGGCAAAGTGACATATGAATGCAAGATACCAGATGGAGTAAGCTGACTGGAAATGGAGAAGATGGGTTTCAGATGGGACCTATATTTATGCAAAACTAGAAGCCAAAGGCAGAAACAGCAGAGACACGGCACAGGACAAAAGCCTCACCATACACTTGATAATACACAGTTTCTTCTAGTCACCTTTACCTTGGCTTCCCTTGGCCAAGTGTGAAAAGCAGTGAGGAATCAGATGAGTGAAGTGGGTGCCTTTGCAGGCACACACGAATATTTTAATAGCATAGCAAGGAAAGGCATTTTTCTAATGCCTGGTGCAGGTAGATGTGCTCTGTCCCTGTGTGATGCTCTCAGCTCTCTGTATGGAAAGCACCAATTCCAAGGCTAAAATATTATTTTTCTCTTAGTATATGGAATGCCAATTAACCTCATTGGAGCAGTGTGGGTACACTGAGAAGATTACACTGCTTAATGTGCAGTTACAGCTGTATTGTAAATGCAACATTACACACTTTCTATTATGGTTCAAGACTGTTACGCTCTTCAAGACTGTTATAAACCTCAGAAAACAGGGGTTTATAATGGAAACACTGAAACACTCAACTCTAAAAGCCCCAGCAGAGAGGAAATATAGCTATAAATTCTGCTTCTGTTTTCCAGCATATACATTGACAAGGTATGAAGAATATGTATTTCTACACTTAGAACAGACAGATGTACACATTCCTCAGGGTAACCTTTGCTGTAAGTGTTTAGGATGGAAAGAGCTCAAACTGGAAAGAGCAACCTTTTGTCTTATCTTTTACATTGTTACCGCAATTGCAATAATGATACAAAAACAGCAATTGAAATTTAGTAGCCTGTGCACAGGGGCTGGATTCTGAATGCACTTTTTTTTTAAAGGGTGGGTTATGTTTCTATGGCCAGCGAGAAAAAGACACAACTGCCCCCAAATCCCTTCAGCCTCCTTTTTTTTGTTTGTTTGGGTTTGGTTTTGGTTTTTTTTCCAAAACAATTGGCTATTTGGATACTGTTCAAATAACATTGTAAATCAACTTGCTATCCGTTGCAAAAATGGATATAGTCTTCTATTTATAATCTGGTCCCTAGCTTTTTAGCAGTACCAAGGAGCAAAATTTGGACTAGCAATTACTGGACTTGCTAACATAAAAAGTCTGCAATCTGTTTAGCAAGAGAAAAACAAGCAGGCAACTGTGCTATCACTGAGGCTGTGGCATTTAGAAATTTCTTTAGATACTAATAGCAACGTCAGAGGTGGGTCAATATAATCCCATTAGCCACATCATGCTGTTTGACTTCTGATATGTACAAGGAAAGGAAAACAAAACTGACGCAATTTCTTTTTGGGAGGTACGCTGATGTTGGGTCAACAGGAAAATCCATGCCTGTTTTAGATGGAGTAGGAAGGTCCACACATTTTGCTGGCACAGCCCTCATCTTCAGGAGGCAGTGGGGAGACTCTCCCACTGCTGCTGCTGCCCATACAGGGTTTGATGCAACAGGAGGTCCCACCACCATCCTCCTCCTTGGGTACCTGCACTTCCTGGATGATTTAGTGGCATTCCTGGCCACGACTCTGCTCTGGAACCAGAGCTGCCAGTCCTGCAGTGGCTTTTGTGGCCTGGGTTAAACTGGCATGCATGGTGTCAGTGTACAGGGAAATACCCAAAACTCAGCAAGGCTTCATGTAGATATGGTCCCTGTTTTTATATTAGTGCTGCTCATATTTGGGAAAGCTTCTTGAACATGTAGGGAATGCTCTAGGATTCAGACACCCCCATATATTATTTTCTATTACATACATATTGGCAGCATCACTAATACTGTAAACAACAAGAACATAAAAGACACCAAAAGTCTATGAGGGGTATAAAAAACTTGCCATAAAAAGCAGTCCCCATTACAGCTGCTGGCTTTTTTAAGGTAATGACTTAGTTGGCAGAAAGTTTAGCACTTCTTACCAACACCTCTAATGTAAGCTATAGCATCCTTTCTTTAGATGTATATCCCCTCCTTGCAGATAACCATTTGAGGGCACTAGTTTTTAACATTTCTGCATGCTTGATTTGTGAAGGACACCCACTCATCAGCTTGCTGCTTTATGGCTTTCCATATGACAGCAGCCTTGGTGACCACAGTGCACAAACCCAACACACCCAAAAGCAGTACCTCCACATGGACCCAGAGGTGCCAAGTCTCCAAGCAGGAAGGGAATTGCCTCATTGTCCAGACTTGTTCGGCATTTGGCATCATCTGCAGAGATTAATGGCAAAGCTACTTTATTACCATTAAAGGGGCAACGCAACTCCCAGCAGAACTGAGAACGGCCTTTTACATCTCCTTTATTAGGTCTCACCCAAGACTAGGACCAGGATTGACTCCTGTCTTTGCTTCCACCTTTTTCATTTAAATAGTGTCTTGCAGCAGTAGTCTTAGCTAAAAACTCCCAGCCTGCTCCCGCAGTCTTCAGCGTGCCCACTGCTTGCTGTCCCACACCAGAAGCAGCAGCTGAGAACTAGTGTCACCGGCCATAAGTAGCACGTACAGCAAATCCACAGTCTTCAGCATAATTAGTAAACTATTTGTAGGAAAGGACCATCACAGGAATACTGTGTCATTGAACTCAGTCCCTGTGGATTGAGGATCACCATCTGATGTGCATTCAGCCCTGAAGGCCTGCAGAGCATTGTTGTGCAAAATACTTCCCAAAACTCTCCAGTAAATTTACACTCAGGTGTAAGGACCAAGAGCAAGGCTGGAATAGTTTCTCAGGTACCTACCTGTCAGAGGATCACAGCCAAAATGTTCAGGAGTGTTCCACCTGACCTGTGAAGCACACAAAGCCTCTTCTCCTCCCTGTGCTATCCTGACCACTGCTCTATTTTATCAAGCAGCAGGATGAAACTGAAGCATTTCCAAGGACTTTCACTGTAGCGCTCGGCACACCCCGAGACTTTCAGTCGCCTCCAGTTCAGCAAACAGCAGAAACACTGGAACAAGGAAACACACACAGGCAAAGGCTGATGCAGCCGTTTATACAAAATTTTTATTTACCTATCTCTATTAAGACCTAGAAAGTCAACTAAAAAGTTAATAATAATTAAAAAAAATAATAATAATAATTAAAGGGCAAGCTTAAATTCAGCAAGGAGCTGGATGTTGTAAGACCCTTCTTCACTAGTGAAAGGTTTCCAGTCCCTGCAAGGCCTGGGATTCCCTCCCCCACCTTCTTCTAAGATTGAATGGTTATTTATTCCCACTAACCTTTACATAAAGAAGCCAACAGCCACACTCCTGACCACAGCTGCAAGGCAGCACGACATCCCTACCCAGCTGGTCCCTTGTACGAATGCCTCAGACGGTTCCACACACCAACCCAAATCCAGATGACTTTGCCCAGCGATGTGCCACGGGAGCGACTTGGCAAAACCTCCCAGACAAAAGCACGGGGCCGGGGGGACTGAGGGTGGGCAACAGGATTTACAGCTCCCTCCCTCTTCCACCAACTCCCCAGCAAATACTGGGAGATCCTTACCTTCAAATTTCTCCTGTGCCTCCTCCACCGGTTCCTGGCCGGGCTGCCAGCAGGCAGCTGCCCTGCAACACCCCGAGGGGAGCGGTGGAGAGAGGAGTCATCGCTTCCTCCCACGAACAGACAGGTGCTTGGACAGCTGCCCTGGGCCCAGCAGCCAGGCAAGGCCCACGGGACTACAACTCCCAGAAGGCCCCGGGGCCGCCGGCCGTTCTTCCCGACTGCTGCCCCTCGCCGCGCACCCTGGGGGTTGTAGTTCTCCTGGGGCAGCACCACCCCACCCCTCCCATCCTCCCTCCGCGCGCGCGGACATGCCCTTGCTGGGAAGGGAGGCACTGCATGGCTGCAATGGGAGCAAACACTCCGAAACCTATTCATTTAAAAAACAAAACAAACACCCCCCCCCAACCCCCCCCAAACGACAAACAACCTGTATCTGTGTATGTATGTCTAGATTTTTGCCTACAATAAGGGGAAAACAGGAAGCTACTGTACTTGTAATGCTCCTCTCATTCTGGTGGAGCTTCGGTTTGCTTGGGAGGGAGGTGGGGGAAAGTGAAAAAAGGCTGATAAGCAAGTATTGCCAAATAACTTCACAAAATCAGGTGGGAAAAACATAAATGTTCCCATACACTAATTAGTTAATGACTAGCCTCAAGCCTACAAACGTGCCCATACTTAACTGTATCCTCCACTGAAGTGAATGCAATTGAATCTCATACTCCAGTTGTTCCAGAAACTCGAGGCCTCTAGAAATTATAAGCATGGCTTAGTAATGGTGAGATTTTAGAAGTAATTAAGGGCTTATCCACATTGGGAGTTGCTGCAGAGTAGCTTCACTCGCATAACTCCCCTCCCTGGTGCTGGACATGTATTTCACACTAATACTGCTTTATTCTGAATTAGTCTGCACCATCCAGGCTTTCAGTTCACAAGCTACCTTCATCTGGATTGATGGACTTGTGCAAGGTAAGCCTAAACTGCATGTGCTGGCTTTACCTTGTGCTTGAGCCTTTATTTAGGCATTTCCTCCATAAAGCTAGGCACTTCTTTTGAAAACTAGAGGTGAAGTTTCTCACACAGTTGCTGCTGACCTGAATTTGGGACATCGATTGGAGCACTAAATGCCATGAGACCCCCTAAAAAAAATCCTTTCAGAGAGTGGCCCCATTTGTCTAGATGGCAATGTTTGTTTTTCTAACACTGAGAGGAAGGCTGTGCAGAGCAGAGCAAACTCTCCTTTCAGAGCAAAATCTCTTAGTCAGTGGTCCTTGTGGGTAGCAAGTTTTAATGGTACTTCATGGAGAATGTAAAATTCATAATCAGTCCAGAATATAGTTAAAGACTTAAAGTTTTGCCCAAATTTTATTAATTGCATATGCATCAAAAATGTGAACGTTAATGTACAATGAGCCAGAGAAGTTCTTCCAAGACCAGTATGTATTAAGCCCGTGAATACACAAACAGCTCCCTGTTACCTGAGGTGAAGAGGTGGAGAAGGAAAAGTCCTAGATAGTGGAAAAAAAAAATATGTGAGTGATGCAAGAGGTTTTAGTGCACAGACAGATCATACCCATGAAGACTCCTTAGCTTCTACCCAGCACCATGCCACAGCCAGCTCTGTGCAGCTGGATGACAATATTCCTAAATGAAGAAGACTTCCCAGAGCTTGGGAAGTGATGTGAAGGCAGACACAGAGTCCTGCCAGAACTGCAGAGAATCCACACTGCTCCATGGCTTGTAGCACTGAGACACAGCCCATCTCTGTGCAGGACCGGCAAGCAGCTGCAGGTCTTCTTCACTTGAGTCAAACTACTGAACTGCTTCTGGACTCCATTTGGTCCAGGGAAGGGTTTAGCTGCTTTGCAAGGCACTACAGCTCATCTTGTACTTCTAGAATAAGCTAGCAGGACACGAATAGCATAGTTAAGCCGTAACATGGATAAGCCTTCCAGGATAATTGAGACTCTACAGTAAGTGACTTTTAAAAACAAGTTTTCATAGACTTGCTAGAAAAAATGTGAGTTTTGACCTAGCACTTTTCATTCCAAGATTTCTGAATAATCTTTTATAATGAAGATTTAGAAAATAATAATTAAAAAAAATTAGTAAAATAATAATAATTTTTAAAAAACACCACAGAGAGGAAGGAAAGAGTATGTTCTTCTGACTTCAGTTCACGTTCAGTTGATAGAAGATCTATTAATCACTGTCATGTGATTTACATCAAGAATGCCAGTATTGAAGCAGAGACACAGAGGAGCTGGAATAGATTGCTTCCCAAGATCTTGTGGCATTAAGAGTGGAGTTATGTTTGTTTTCTTTTCTTTTTTTTTTTTGTTCTGAACTCTATAGCATTTAGTTGACTGAGACGGTATCTCTTATTAAAAATGAGCCATAAGAGAACTGCTTTTGTGAACACACAGGATTATTACTTATTCCAGAGGGTATTTTGCTAGTTCCCGATTCTGCAAAGACTTGCATAACTAAATACAGCATGAATAAGTCCATTGAAATTGCTAAGGTCTGTCTAGTGTTTTTATGTTCCTATTTCCCAGAACAATAATGGTCTCAGTCATCTATTATTTGCAGGAATTCACAGATAAAATCAGAATAAAGAGGAAGCATGGATAATATAGCACCAGACCCTCCTATTGTTTTGTTTGAGTAGGGAAATCCACTGGAGACTAAACTTTCTGTAAACATCAATCTGATACTGGCTGCCCTTCTTCCCTTCCCAAGGGGCTGGCTGACATGGGAAACCTCCACCCACTCCATTCACCTGACTGCCTCCAACATGGAGGTGAAAGAGATGCCATCTGTAAGGACCACAGGAGGATGAACACAAATCTTTTCCAACTTGGAAATGAAAAGTAAAATCCAAGTGCAGATGATTTCCCAATAGCAGAAGGCAGGACAAGAGGAAAAAAAAAAAATAATGCCAATGGTGCTGGAGCTAAAAAATCCCCCAGCCTTTCATAGGGGAACTTTCTTAAACCAGCTTATGAGTTTATGTCTCCTTGCACAGAAAAGAGTGAGTGAAGTTTGCAGTGCCATTCAGCCTCACACATGGCAAAAGCTTTCCAAGTTGCTTCCATATTTTGAAGAGACCAGAGTTTTCCTCAGCACATTCTCTTGAACACCTAGTAGGAAAGTGAAAAATGGAGTTAAAGCTGAAACAATAGCCTCCCAAAGTGTTGAGCAGCAAACCAGAGAACCAAAATGTTCCTGTTTCCCCCGAATCCATTTCACAGCTGCATCCTGGTTTCCTGGGCACTTGCTGAGACAGGAGCTGATGTTGCCATCTCACCGTGACCCCAGCAGCATCCTGCTCTGCCACACAACCTTGGGGAATTTGCAGGGCATTTTCACTGGGGCTTGGCTGGCCTCAAGTGAGCAGTGAAATCAGGTTGACAAACAATAGATCAGACAGTGAATACGCAGTGTGCACAACACTTAATTTGGTCCTTTGTAACCTTAAAGACATGTTAGAAGGAAAAATAGAGGGAAGCTCATGACAGGGCAGTTCCTTATCATGTGATCCAAAAGAAAGAGCTGTTCTCCCTCTTCTACTTGGGGAAGGCTCTGTTCTTCATACCCTTGGCCCTTGTGGTAGATGAAATGAGGCCATCCATGGAGGGAGTCTGGGCTGGGGAAGCTGCAGGAGGAGCTGAATCCCAGTGGGCATTATTCTTACCAGCAGATGGAGCAGGGCTGGCATGGGAAGAGTGAGCTGTAGGAGCAGAAGGTCCTCCTGCCTTGAGCTACACCAGCCCCTCTCCCAGCAGATGCTTCTCCTGCCCTGCCCCTGTCCTAAATGCATCTCCTATTTCTTGCAGGAGGTCTTTATCATTTCCTCCACTGGATGGAGGATCAATCCCCAAAGCTTTTTTTTTTTTTCTGCTGCTCGCAGAAATCTGAACATGGTGAGAAGAGTTGATGACTGTAAAAGCATTTATCCTTGCTTCTCCACTGGTGCCTGCATGTCCATTCTCACATGTCCATAGACACTCACCTACCCTTTTGCTGTTTGGCTGTGGACTACCTTTAGTAGATGGAGACCTGCCACATACGTGTACTTACCTTCCATTTCTTCTAAACTGGTTCACTGACATTGTCTGTAGTGGACAGATGGGTTATTTTACACTCTTCTTTCTGTTTCTGCTGAGTTTAAGCCAGGATCAACAAGAAAGATGGATATGTTCATGTCAGGTCAGCAAATTAAACCTACTGAGCTAAGAATTACTAGATTCCCAAGGTGAAAAATCAGAGAAGGAAATGGAAATTGAGATGAAGTACTCTTTTCCTACTTAGCCTTGGAAATGAAAATTAATGAAAAATAACATGTAGCCTTCTCCGGCCCACCCTCTTGCCTTAGGGCCCCTCTTCATGACTGATTCCCCACCACCACCCACTTCTTCATCCCTTTTACTTCCTTTTTTGGTGAGATTGTGAGACACAAGTCCTTCTGCAGGTCTCATCCATCCTATATGTGTCAAGCTTTAGAAGTCAGAGATAACAGTCTTCCCTAGATAAGTACACATCAGTGTGTTGGTCCCATCATGCGATTTATGCAGATGTGGATAACACAGCAGGAGAAGGTGAGGTTTTCTGCATTTTCATCTGGCAGTTTGAAGAGGGATGTGTCGGACACCAGCATGATGTGCTGCCTCAGTGGGTCAGTTCTGCAGAGGTAACTCCTCCACAGGCAGCAGGCCTGCTCATGGCAAAGCTGCTCATGAAATAAGGTGATCCAGGGCACAAGAAGAGACAGCAGGCTCTGATACCTCCTCGGTGGGCAGCACTGAGTGGGCATTACACTCAACCAATGGATAACAGAGATGGAGTGTTGCTATTGCGGGTAAGGTTGAATGCATATGTGAAGATAGTCAGCTTTTCCTATGAGTAATGCAAAGTGCTGTGCAGGAGACAACAAACTGTGTAGAATAAATACTGTCTTTTTATGCAGAGGGAGACATTTGCCAGTAACATTTATGCGACATTCTTCCCTCTTTTGCCTTTTGGTTTTCATTATTCCACTTTTTTTTTTTTTTTTAATTAGTTCATTTTTCTTCTTCAAAGGAGTATTAATATTTTCTTTTTTATATTTTTTAAAAAGCAGACTTGTTGTTTATGTCATATATATATGATCTTCGTCATCATTAATTAAGACATCACCTGGTGTTATGCCCACAGGGGCAAATACAAGCTTTGTAAATGGAAAAGTCCATCAGTGTCTCATTTGCTTAATAGTAGTCTACACATTTGAAGCCAAAAGGTGGTTGTGTAGCCCCAGTATGTTCCAAAACTGCCATACTGGTGTCATTTATTTTAGCTTGTTTTAAAATAGAGATGATCGAAAATCCTGCAGCTCATACCTGAGGAAGGACAGCATGAAAACAGCATGATTTGTAGTCTGTCTTACTCTTTTTTAGGGACAGAAAGAGATCCTGCTGAAGAAAAAAATGCCTTTCACATAGATGTTTGAGTGAGCTGCTACATAGACAGTAAAGAATAGCATTTTAGAATCTTTTTTTATGGGGTATTAAAAATCCAAAGTGACCAAGTTTTCTAAAGGGGAAAGCAAAATATTTCAGGGTTTGAACAGAGGCACCATCTGCATTGGAGCAACCCCAGACTAATTGACTGTGAGTGTTCATGCGTGTGTGTGTGTACATGAGTGTGTGCATGTGTGTGCCTGTGTTTCAGAGGGACATTCTTTGCTTCAGTTCCATTATAATTCCTTTAAATATTTATTACTGGAATGTAAATTCTGATGAAAACTGAGGTCTTTGCTTTGGAAAAAAACAGACCATCACCTACCACGGGTGTTGTTGCTCAGTGGAATATCCAAGTCCCTTTTGGAGAAACAAAAGGATTCAGTTATATAAACAAGTCACTGCATTGGATTATAAAAGTTGGGGGGGAAGGAAGAACAAAAACCTGCTTACTGCTAGTTCAACTACTCCATGCCTATGTGTGAACTGAAGTTCTGCAGATCTAGCAAGAAGCAGGAGCAATATTAAAATGAATTGGTTACAAATAGTGGAAATAGTCCAGGAAGCACATTTAGAATATGCAGCCCTAAGGATGGCCTTGTTTTCAGATTGGTTTGTCTTTATTTTGAATGTAAAACATTAATAACCTTCTTAAGGAGATTGGAGATGGGAGAAAACATTGGCTGATCACCTTAAAGCCCAGGAAAATAAAAAAGGTTCTCAAGTTGCTGGATGAAATAACAAGCTACAATAGGTTTATGCTTCTTAGATTGCTATGAAAGCTTTGCTTCTTGATCATTTCCAGACACCAGAAGGTTATTAAAAATCCACAAAGGGAAAAGAAATTCTACATTTATATGAGCTTCAAAGCTTACTTTGGGACCTCAGCTTGTTACCAGTGTAACACAGAGCAAACCTGTAACATCAAAAGTGTTGCCCATCAGAAAGAGAGACCAAGAACCAGTCTAGTACTACCAACAGGTGGGAAGGGATTTCTTACATAATCCTTGGGGTTACCTTTTCTTCTGGAGGGTCAAAACTGGAGTAGGCTGGTGCGGATACTACCAGTGCTTAGGCTCAGGTATTTGTATCACTTTAAACCCCACTGTCATTTCAAGGATATAAATAGGCTTGGAAAAATCAGATTATTGGAAGGATTAAATGGGGATCAGTGTCAGTAATAATCTATTCCTTTGTGGTGACACCAACTGAAAGAGGGAAAGTTTGGGGGAGGGCAATAATGCTGTACAACACTGCCTATGGGTTTGGGGAATGTAAATGATGGGAAGCCCCCATGTTCTTGGTAGGCAGGCCAAGCATAAGGACACAGAAATCCTCCTTAGAAGTGGCCAAAGACTGTCACAGTAAAGGCCAGTTAAAGTGATAGTGTCAAAAAATGCTAGTTGTTCTAGTTTATTAAATTAATAAAGTCTGGGTTCTGTGTTCCCGTACTTCTAGACCCACCACTCAGCTTGCTCAATGAGCCACAAAATCATAGAGGGATTTTCACTTTATTTCCTTTTTTTTTTTTTTAAATAACATTGCCTGAATCTTCTCACTACAGTGTAACTCCTGTTTATCTCCCAACTGGCCTGGGGAAAAGGCAGCACATGCCTGGCTGCCATTGTCTCTGGGGACTTCAGAATGTCTCAGGCTAAGGAATGTAGTGTGGTCCCCAAGCACCAGCCTCTCCATTTCCAGCTCAGCTCATGGCACTGCAGTTCCCCCTCACTCAGCTGATCTGCGACTGAAATCCATGCAGGTGTTGCCTACATTAAGAGCTAAGCAAGAAGCAGCTGGTCTAGGCTCTCTCTGTATTGCCCAAAATAAATTTCTACAAGTAAGATGAAATTTATTCGTCTCTTTTGGATCCAGAATGATTTTGATAGTGGTGACTTTAATTTGGTGATAAATTGCCTGATGAATTTTCTTTCATCCGGAAACACGAGAGAGCAGAGTACAGAAGGTACCTTGTGATCTTGAGCAAAGAAAGCATTTTTAGATTTGTTTTCCATCTAGCCTTTTGGAAGAAAGTTAAAAGCTGGGTTTTCAGTTCAGGAGCTCTGTATGTGAGATCCTGTTTCCCTGACAAGCCATTTCTACTTCCCTCCTTGCCCCAGTTTCACCTGCCACCAGCTTTGCTGTTTAATGGGGTAGGACAGCCCTCTAGGAAAGGACTGGGAACCATCTTCTGTATCTGAGTCCAAGGGAAATTTGTCGCTGGCAGCTGTTGGCTTTTGGGATGTGCCATAAGGCCTATCCTTTTTTCCAGTATTTCCTTAATAAGAAGAATGAAGAGACAGCAATATGTGCTTGCAGCCCAGAAAGGGTAATGTATCCTGGGCTGCATCAAAAGAAGCACGGCCAGCAAATCTAGGCAGGTGATTCTCTCCCTCTACTCTGCTCTGGTGAGACACCTCCTGAAGGAGGCACATGAAAGATATGGTCCTGTTGGAGCAGGTCCACAAAAATGATCAGAGGAACACCTCTCCTATGAAGACAAGCTGAAAGAGTTGGGGTTGTTCAGCCTGGATAAGAGAAGGGTCCAAGGAGACCTTATTGCAGCCTTTCCGTACTTAAACAGGGGCTTAGAAGATGGGGACAGACTTTCTAGTTAGGGCCTGTAGTGATAGGACAAGGGGTAATGGTTTTAAACTAAAGGAGGGTAAATTCAGACGAGATGTACTGAATAATTTTTTTGCAGTGAGGGTGGTGAAACACTAGAACAGGTTGCCCAGAGAAGTGGTAGGTGCCCCATCCCTGGAAACATTCCAGGTCAGGTTGGACGGGGCTCTGAGCAACCTGATCTAGTTGAAGAAGTCCCTGCTTAGCGCAGGGCAGTCGGGCTGCATGACCTTTCGAGGTCCCTTCCGAGCCAAACTACCCTATGGGAAAGAAGTGTATCTCACCTATTGGATAGGGGTCTTTTATCCTTCTGCTGGACAGCTGAATGGATGCTGCTGGGAGACTGGTGGTAGTGCAGATCAGGGCTTTGAGCACATTTCAATAAATACACCTGATTATAAGCAAGGTAGTGGTGAGAAGAAAGGAATGAAATGTTTTTTGACATAAATAACACTTCTAATAACTACCTCACTTATACTGCCCAATGACTAGAGCAAAAATAACAGGGTAAGCAATTCCAAGAACTGTCCTCGGGTGCTTTCCCAAAAGTTTACTTTCACTCTGTACTAAATGAATTATTTGAGTTTTTACTGTTGAAGGACCAAAGGTTGATACTTGGATTTGTGCACTTACAGCTCTGTCTCTTCAGTGGCTCCCTCACAAAAGCTTGTGGCTTTTTTTGCATTTCCTATTTGTTTTCTTTTTCCCCCTAAATATGCATTTAAATTTCTCCCCCTCTTTCTTTAGGCACAAAATGCAAACCTCTGCATCTACAAAAAAGCGCAGGCGCTTTTCTTTTCCTTCTGTCTTTTGGCCCTGCTTCTACTTTCCATTTTTACTTCTGCTCAGTTAATTAGTCATTTGTAATTATTTCCCTCTTTATTTACGCAGGCATGTATTTTCCCTGGGAAGCTGCTGCCTGGTCCTTGGGAGTCAGCGTAACCTGACTTCCAGCCCTGCTTGTTCTCTGCAAACCTACTGGCGTCATGGGGCAGCCCCCAGCAATCAAGGGTGGTAGGACCTCTGGCTACTGGGTGCCCACCCTGGTGCGCCTCAGCACCTGGCAGCGCTCGCTCACCCCGAGCTCATCGCCTGCCCTCGGAAGGCTGTGAGGCCAGAAAACTGCATGGGGGCGAAGCAGGAGGGGCACGAGCAACTTGCGAGGGCAAGGAAGGTGAGGGCATCTCAGGCTTCTTCCCTTCAGCCCCCTCTGATGCTGCTCTTCTGCTGGCAAAACCAAGATGGCAGCAATGGCACTACCTGCTTCAAAGGGCTCCTGCCAAGCACGTCCCTGCTATTTGTGTAATGGGATGAAAGTCTTGAGTGAGCGGTGATACATAAAGGAAAAGTCTTAGCATAATTACTGATCCTTACATCTTTTCATTTCAGAAAATGGGAGGGTAAGGAAATAGCTGTAAGGGTAAGCAGGAGATAAATCTCATTTTGTGGCACTTTTTTTATTTATGTGTTTTTAGCACGTCCCAGGTTTGCTGTCCCACGGGTAGGGCAATCCATTTTTTGGCATTTTGAAGTAATTTCCAACTTTCTCCTTGGACAGCAATTATAACCAACGGAGCTGATCAAAAAGCAGGGGAGTAAATCTTTACAGATAATTTAATTTCAATTCCCTTCCTACTTCTTTTTTTAAAATTTCAGATTTTTAAAAATGTGTTTTGAGGCTGTGAGAAAATTTCCCTCTGCTCTCCATAATAGGTAATAACAGGAACAATATATGTCCCCTTCTATATCCACATTAAAGAAGTATATACCCATCCCACTTAGGAACTAGCTGCTACTATGACCTGCTTTTTTTTTTCATCTCAGCTCCACTTTCTTGTGGGATCATTTTAATTTCTCTGTATTTGTAGAAGGGGAGTCCCCGGCAGCTGTTTTGCTCAGAATCAGGCTGAAACTGAGTCTCTGGACACAGCTATCTACCAAGTTGGGTAAGGGTTCTAGTTTGAGCAGCAAACTGTCTTTTTAGTACCAATTGCCAGAAGAAATTCTTCTCATTAATGCCAGTCAGGCTCCAGTGGCTCTCTGCTCACTTCTAGGCAGCTCCTGGTCTAAAGAATTCAAAGCTTTCCATGCTCTCTGGCTGGGATATCTCTGGCTGGGACATCTTCTGTGACCATACATAAGGTGAGAAGCAGCATCTGGTTTAATATCAGATCTCCCAGTTGCTGCAGTTTGCTGGGTATTGGAAAACATCCTAGGGAAAACAATTCAGCAGCAGCTGGTGCACAGACTATAGGCAAAGAAGACCCAGGCTGCTGAGGGCTCTGCTCTCAGTGCTGCTGGTCACAGCACTGGGACCTTGGGTCACCTGCCAGCGTGAGGGCCAGAAGCACCATATGTTCCAAGATGGAGCCACAGGCACCGAGGATCCCCCGCACAAGCTCACAAGGCAGAGTTGTTTCATAGTGGAGCACAAAACTCATATTTTCTCAGATGCCTCTCAAATATGAAAAGGAAAAGGAGGGAGAGGACAGAGAAAAGAGTTCAAGTCAAAGGGGCCAAGCACTAAGATGGTAAGAGCAGAGTCCGTGTTCAATAACATTTATGCTTATCTCCGTATTGTACTTGGTGCCTTGGTACTGTAGCAACTAGAACCTCATAAATACCAATGACAGATAGTAATTAGTACCCCATAAATACCATCAACAGATAATCTTGCTGCTAGGAAGAAAGAACAAGCTTTTCCTACCCAAATGGCCAAGCAAGCTTGAAGGTGAAAAAAACAAGGAGGAAAAAACACTGTTTGAAAACAAAGGTCTTCCTCTGGACTCAAACTTTGTAATGGAATTAAAGCCTAAACCAGCAGTCTTATGCTAGCCTTAGGCTCCAAAGTGCCCCAAGTCAATTTATATCTGGCTGATAAAAGGGTAGTTGATTGATTCATTACAGCCAAAGGCTCCACTCCTAGGAATGCATGGTGCTTAATTTTTTTCCAGGATCCCTTTGATCTTTGCTGGAGGTGGAGGAGCAGGCTCCAAATTATGAGGTATTTTTGGAATTATGTTGGGATCATTTCACAGAAAAGTCACCTTCAAGTTTCCAAGACTCTCCCTAGAGACATAGGGATGGTGGAAAACTCCTGGCATGACATCTTTATCTGAGAGAAAAGGAATACAGCAGATCTTAAAAGAATTGTAATCCAATCACATTTGGACCAACATTAAGATCTGGAAGTAGGACCTCAAGTTTTCTATATATTAAACTAAAAGCACAAGTTTCTGGCAGAGTATCTAGAAGCAGTAACAGATTTACAGATCTCTGTAGATCAGCTAGAGAAGCAAGACAGGTATCCTACACAAACCTAAAAAATGAGCAATCGGCATATGGGAGAAACTCGCCGTTCAGTTCAGTGCATTAAATTTCACAGCAGTCTTTACTTCAGGTTAACAAAAGGCATAGGAGGTACAGCATCTGCTCCCTACCTTTTCCCCTCTACACACAGCCCTCCCTCCCTGTTTCCCCATGTACCTTAGAGCCCAAAGGGTTTTTCACCTTGTCCTGCCTGACAGATTTTTCTCATGTTTGCTACCCTGCTGTAGAGCTCCTGCAGCCAGACCAGTGGCCCAGAGTCTGCTGCAGTTTTGGGGGGCTTCTCATCACAGCTGGTGGTCAGAAGGACTGGAACCTGCAGTTCTGTATCTGACAAGCACCCCAGCAAAGCAAATCACATAACAAGGGAGGCTCCTTCCGTGCAACTCTAATGACTGCCTCCATAATAATAGAGAAATGTGAAAGACTCCGCATTCACCCACTGTATTTACCTGAGCATTACAAAATATTAAATAGCATATTTAGCAAAAGAAGAGCTTTCAGGTATTCTCTTTGGTATGCAATTGTCAAGGGCAGAGCTGCACATCGAGTTTGTATCTGTGTTGAAACCTCCATTGACTTAATTAGCGTAAAATGCATGAAGTGTAGTCATTATAATCTGCTTTGCAGTGACACAAACATATATAAGCCTTGTTCACGTGACAGGAGTGTCCAGATTTTGCATCCAAGCTTTTGTCAAGAAAAGCCAGGTTTGAGGGGGAAGGAGGGAGGGAGGGAGAGAGAGGGAGGGAAGAAGGGTAGACCGTAAGAATTTCTCAGCTGACATTACTAAAATGCATGGAAACAGCCACTAAGTCTTTCGCTGCCTTGCTGCCTCCACCCTTCCCAATAGTCTCATTATTGTAAATAATGGTGCACTTATTTGAAAACTCAGGTTTCACAAGGCTGGCTGCACCAGGGGAGCCGGCAGTGCAAGCGGCGCTGAGGAGCTCTGCGCCTAAACGCCAGTCCCCGGCGCTCCTGCCCCTTCGGTTCCATGGAACGTCTCTGTTTGCTTTCAGAGAGCAGCTTGAACTTCTGCCTTAAAGTAAAAGTATATCGTGGCAGATACTCTAATCACAATGCCTAAATATAATACAAGGAAAGACAATTTAAGAGAACTCAGCTACACTTTTTTTAAGAAACTGTCAGGAAACTGCCTCTGTGGCTTGCTGCTTTAGAGTAAGATTAAATGAATCAGTCTCACCATTTGAATGCGTGGGAAGTCAGAGACAGCAAAGTGACAACTAAGGATGGTTTATTTATAATTGGGCCCTCCTCCTATAGCTATTTGTGCACAAGTCCTGTGCACTAAGTTCAAAAGTACTTGCCCTTTATGTAAAATTACTGACAAATGCTACGTGTAGGCCAGGTGGATGCTCACGCTGGTTTGCCTGATTATAAAGTTCATGTAATTATTATTGAACTCTCTAGTGACATTTGGGAAAAAAAAAAGTACAACTTATTACGCGGCAACTTCAAAAGGCTCTGACTCCCCAGTCCTTCAGCAAGGAGTCTTTCACAACAAGGAAGAGCCTGAGCTGGGCATCCCTGCCAGGAGAAGACCTAGGGAATGGCACTGGGGCACCACCTGAGCATCAGCTTTGCAGCCAAGGGGAGGTCCGTGAGATCTGGAGGGTGATGTGGAGGCAGCATCACTGGAGTCTACTGTTGAGAACTTCTGATACTGAAGCTGCAGCTCCCCACTTCTTAGGCTAAAACACCTCTGACTTTAACCCAGAGGTTTGGAGATTTCCAAACTGAAAATTGCCAAAGACAGGTAAGAGCACTGTAGCTGCAGCTGCAATCACAAGCCTGAGAGAAATTCAGCAGTTTGTGGTAATATCTAATCAATGAGCCCAGCTGGAGCAGCATCACAATGAGAAATGGGTTTGCCAAAGGAAAAGAGTGGGTATCCCAGCTCCACAACCACAGGATGTAGCCCAAACTTTTGAAGTATCCTTCTGAGTGAGGATAGGCAATATCCACAAATCTGAGATAAAGTTACCAAGAGGGGGACCCGGGAATAGCTGAGTCCCTTAGAAGAAGAGAAGGATTGCATTCGTCCAGCTTCCATGTGGGTAAGTCAATGGGGTTGAGCTGACTTCAGTTCCCGAGCTTTCCTTCCTCCCCACCTCAGCAGGCTTAGCCTTTAGTCTGTAGCACCAGCCTGCACCCCTAACTGGGAAATATTATTAAAATGGCATTAAATATTAAGAGAGACAACACAGCATCTCTCACAGTGAGGGAGCTCCTGACACAGCAATGCTTTTCCTAATAAACTGCCTTGACAAAACAGTTTACTTATATTCTTATTTCACTTAGATTAACTACTCTGCATCAATAAGGATGAGTGTGGCTTGGTGTTATTTTGAGTAGCAGTAAATATTTATTTGGCCCTCTCAGCATGGAAGTGGGTGGGCAGCACGGTCTCAAGACAACGCCTCATCAGTACAATTTTTAGTAGTCACAGGCAGTGGCTAACCAACAAGACACAACGCTGTTGTGTGAAGCCATCACCAATAGCTTAGCTATTAATATTGGTACATCACTAACAGTGATGGACATCATGGCCATATTTGGCTTTTATAGAGATCTGGGATGGAAAAGGAGACAACCTCCATTAAATAGTTAAATAAATGTAAATATTACAAGGGTTTCCCATCTCTGGACAAGAGGTTCCCACTAAGCTTGGGGCTGTGTTGTGGCAGGCACTGCCTGTACAAAAAGTACTCCTTGGCCCACAGTACCTAAATGCACAAACTCCCCGAGCGTATCAGTGGTCTTGACCACCATGGGCTCAGAGCTCCAGGCTTCTGGCTGAGCAAGGGAGTGGTGCAAAGGCAGGAGAAGGATTGCTTGAAGGTTCTGGGAAATTTAATCTAAGCAAAGAAAATCTCCATCTTTGCTCTCTTGGAAACTTTGCCTGCAATTTTGAGTATTTTCTGTTGACAGTTATGCATGTTTGTCTTTGAAACACTGCTAGTCTTCTGGCCATTTGGCAAGGGGGGATAAAAATGTTTAACTTAGAAAAAGCAGTTGCCTTCCAGAAAATCCCTTGAGTCTTTCCACAGCACATGGGTTGGAAGCCATAGGGTTCCTGTCAGCACATACATACTTATCACTGAAGTATGGAAAATCAGCTTCACCAGAACACCACAGAAAGTTTTATTACTTTCAAGTCACTGAGTTTGTCTTATAAGGCCTGACTAAAATTTTACCTCAGTCTGTATATTTTTTTTTTCCTTATCAGAACTTCCAGTATAATAAAATAATTAACATTGCTCTCCTGATACCTTTCTATGAAAAAGCTGTCTCAGAGGGTGACGAGTAGAGGGAAGTGCCTTCCTTTTCTGCTGAAGCCATGTCTGAGATCAAATATAGCTGTTCTGTGCTGGTGAGGCCCACAAAATGGGTCTATTTAAGATGGAGAGTGCAGAATGGTATAAATAAAGCTGAGCAGTGTGGTGGGGTATGTGAGAGGGCTAGGCAGTTGTTGCCTAGTGGGAATTTGGCTTGTAACTCAGCCAGTGAGTGACTCTGTAGAGTTTATAATGATAGGGTACTTCACCTATTGCCTCATCAAAAAGACAACATGCTTTACAGAACAGAGTATCCCTTACACAATCCTCTATAGCACTTACACAGTGCTATGATCACAGCCTGCCTCACAGGTGACTTTTTTTGGTCATACATGTTGACCTTTTAATCTGAACTAGTTTTCTTCTTTCCCTTTGATCAGCGTTCAGGAATGGATTTTAAATGGGCATTAAAACTAAAATTTCAGATCCAGAAGCATAGGGTTTGGAGTGCAAGATGATTCCTCATGTTCACATTTGCACCCCTACAGAAATGATTCAGAAGAAGCTCATTTCAAAGGCAGGGCCAAATTGTCCTTCCGAGTGGCTGCACTTTGAGATTCATGTCTGTCCATGGGCATCAGAGCATCACTGGTACCAGTAGAGCTGCACTGGTCGGTAGCAGCTGAGGCTCTGCCCATGGGGCCATGCTGACATTGCTGGCCACCAAAAAGGATGAGTTTATTCTGGCGGAGAGTGTCCCTCCCTTTGGAATGGCACTTTGGGTAAAACAGCGTGTGAGCTGGAGTTCAGAGGACACACTGGTGGTTTCAGCAAAGGAAGCTGAGGAATTACAAAGAGAAATCGGGGTAGAATTTAGAACAGGAGAATTTGAAAAATTTCTCCTTTAAGAACTGGTAAAATACTGCAGGGGAAAAAAAATAGTGGAAATAACTTTATTACACCCTTGGTTATTTTCAGCAGGATATAAGGACTGCATTTAATCTTTGTTGTGTAGAATGTTTTTGGTTGGTTTTTGTTTTTGTTTTCCCCTTGCTCTAAGCATATCTCTTAATACAGCTTTACCAGTGGAATAATTAACAAAGCCTGCATCACAAATGTGGTGCTCTCAGGAGCTAGGTACTGATGTGCCCTTTCCCACTGCAGCGGAGGTAGGAGGGTTTACAGTGAGCTCTGGGAAGCAGGAGTCTCCCAGGAATTTCTGAGCCCAGAAAATGCACTATTAGGTGCTCTTGGTGATTTTCACCTGGAGGATTTCCTTCAATGAATTTTTCCTCCTTCTAGCCAAGGACAAACCTCTGACACTAGCCTACATTAATGTTTGAAGACAGATTGAAATCTCGTGATTCTGACATCGTTTTATTTTTAATTTCCACACTGCAAATGTCAGGGGAAAAAATACCCTAAAAATTATACTTCAGAAAAGACTATAATTACTTCCAATTAAATCAAGGCCCTGCTTGTTTGAAAGACTTGACCACAGCTAGAATTTCATTATCTGATAAGCACTTTTTTTAATATATTTCAAAGTTTCTGTTTTTATAATAAGAAGAAAAGGATCCAGGACCCTGACAACAATACCTGAGCTAACTGCAAAAGCTCAATGATGGGAAATTGTGTTTAACCCCTCAAATGGAGAGGCCACATCATTTTTAGGGCATCTATTTCAGCAATACTCCTGATGGGGAAGCAAAGTTCAGAAATGTGATCAGATGTAGTGGTAGGCATGGATGAGGTGACCCAGATCTCTACCTTCCCTGGGGCACTACTCAGACTGTGCGCTTTCATCACACCTTTCTTCCATCCATGGTACCTAAAGCATTTTACCAACATGTGTCCTGTTTCTCATTGCCACACTCCTGTCTGTATCAGGCTACATCTGTTGAAGCCACTGAAGTTGTTTCAGCATCACCTGGTTTCATAGCAGGAATTGAGTCTCACCCCTCTGTATGTCTGCGCTGTAAATCCAATTTTTGCCCCGTGAAAGAGGCATTTGCATCACATGAGCTGCAGTGAGGATGCCATTGATGTTCAGACTGAGTAAAAATATCTGTGTTCTTATACAGTCCCACTTGCTGGTGCATGGGATAATTTTGCTGTAGGTTTTTGTGGTTTTATTGTGAACTGTAGCTCTGACAGGGCCATGGTCCCCAACCCCACTCAAGTATGCAGCATATTTTCCATATGCATTCAAAGATAAGGGCCTTTACTCAGAACATTAAAAAATAAGCAGTCATGGTCCCAGTCCAGTACGCTGACTATTTTCTGATGTGCTTAGGAGTCAGTCTGTAATGATAAAGAGGGAGGTTCAGGCTGGAGGGAAGGGGCAGGGGGACCTTCTGCCAAACATCTGCCTCTGAAAAAGGAGGGACAGGTGGTACTGAAGGGAGATGGTGACAGAGCATCATCAGGGTGTAAAGCCAGTTGATACTGTAACCTGTTTCCCTTAGCATCCCAGCCAGCAGCAAGCCTGAGTGTTTCAGTCACTAGCAGCAACCCAAAATCCCAGTCACAAAGGACAGGATTTTCTCCAGGTGAAGCCACAGAGGCAGCCTATGAGTGTTTGCTAACGATTAACAGAGACATACAGCGGGGAATGGGCGTACCGTAGCAGGCTGCCTGAGTGCCCACAACCTGCACACAGAGCAGACATTCCAGCTATCCATGGAAAAATCCTCCCCTGAATACTCTGCATCACAGTGGAGTCTAGTCCACTAGTCTTGGAGCTGATGGTGTTAAGGGGAAGGAAATTAAAAATTGCAATTGACTCACCAGTAAAAATATGTGAGTGTACCCAGTGAATAAAGTAGATTCCCTCAGCACTTACCTAATAATTTTGCTTTTAATTAAACTGTCCATTCCCACACTGATTTACATTTAAAAAGAAAACATCTGTGTGTATTTCACTAGGAAACCTTCCCCTGGTGTTTACAGAAATATTTTGCTTTGCTCAATGCAAAAGATTTGGGGGCTGATTTTTGTTAACATGCTGCCTTCCAGCTCCTCCATGAAGGCAGGCAGGTATTAAAGGTTGTCACTGAAGGACATATTCTCACCCTTGTGTGCTTGCAGCCGTTCTCCCCTGCTTTTTGTTTGTTTGTTAGCTGTTTATTATGTTTTTTAATGTACCTTACAGTCTTCTATTAGTACATTTTTTTTAGGGTCAATCTTTCTGAAGAAGAAAACTTAGTGTGGATGGACAATGAGCTGGGAAAACTGGGAGTCACAAAACCCCTCAGCTTTGGGAGAAAGAGGAAAAATTTGCGCTTCAGCAGCACGCACCTCTGACATTACCCACTGCATGCTCTTGGCAGAGCTGGGGTCCAGTGGAGGCAGCAGAGAAGAGGAGGCGATGCCACTGCAGTGTTTCTAGCTCTGAGAGACCAAAGGGCACCTTGTGTCAATTCCTGTAACCCCCCCTAAAGTGTGAAAGATGCCCAACAACTATGTTTTAAAACTTGCCTGCCTTCCTTCTTGCACCTTGACCTCCAAAACCTGTGTTGATTTCCAAAAGACAAAGAACCCCAAATTCTCACTATTTCCATCAAGAATCACTAACTCCTGCTACTCCCACTGCAGCTGAGTATATGCTGAGTTGTTACCAGCAGCCCCCTAAGACATGCCAGTTAAACACCATGTGCCTTTCTGGAGGAGTGAGTGACATGCCCAAGACCACCAAGATTTGCATATGTGGGGCAGAAATAGAAATGAACTCTGCTGAGTGCCAGCCCAGCACTGTAAGAAGGCAACCCCCCTTTCCCTGATTTAGCATCTGTCACCATCGCCCAGGAGCCACAGTGGACATAGCTGAGGGTGCTGCTGCCTCAGTGGTACACGATGCTCCCCTTGTCCTTGTGCCCAGACTATGGGTGTGTTTATAGTAGACCCAATTATGCAAATGGAGAAATAAAAAAATCATAAGATGTGACATTAATATGTGTTTCTCCAGTGCTGGCTTGCCATCCTCTCCTGACTGAAGGGGCCAAAGAAAAATAGTAGTCTGTCGAAGTGGGAAAGTCTCTCTGGGTTTAAAATTTTAGTGACACGTCCTGCAGTCTCAGGCGTGCAGTGGACCATGATCTCTCCTGCAGAATGGCCTTGCCCCAGGGCTGCTGCAGTCACACTGCCAGCATCTGGCTTCTGATGGGTATGTTCACACCATGGCTTTGTCCCTGGCTTGGGGGCCTAGATGACCAAGGATGTAGCATCCTTACACAGATTGTCAGTTTGGGGGACAATGAAAAGAAGGTTGTAGTCTCAGAGCTGGGTCACCTCTGGATTGCATCCCCATCTGTGCACAGCTGTGGGAAAGTGCAGCAAGGGGTTATAGCACCCAGATTCAATCATATGCCCCAGGTGACCTCTGAAGGAGACTCTCATGAGGAGGCCCTTGTGTGAACCGAGGAGGAACGTCAGCCCCTGTTTCCTCTGCATGCCCACACACCACAAGTTTCCTCCCTGCACTGGGTTTTAGCAGCCGATTAGGGCCAAGGTCAGGACCTGTTGGGACTGGGTTTTGTTTACCAAATGTGCTGTGATCTCATTTGGCAGTAATATTTAAAAATATGTAAGACCTGAACAGTCCTAGTGGTGAAAATATCCCTGTGAATTTTCCTGTCGCTGGATGCATTATTGGTAGAGAGGATCTGTAATGTCCTTTGTGTTATTGAACCTGAAAGGTAATCAGGATTTGGTGCTGTGGGCCAGATGAACAAGTAGTTCATCAAGTTCATCACCTTGCCCCTGAAAGGGGCAGAATAACCTGTGCTTTGAAGACAGGCAGCTTTAGCATTTGTTCTAAGTATGTCATGCACAGGTGTGGCTACTCCTGTGTCCCCCTCTGTGTTCCATCTGATGGCCACAGGGCCAGGAGACACCATTGCCATGCCCAGGCCACACACAGTGAGTCCTGCAGACCCCTCTTCCAACACCTTCCTCTTTTCTTCTGGTGAGGGAATGAGTTTGGTTTACATTTTAAGCTTGTGCATCTTGCTAGATTTGATGGATGTGGAGTTAACGCAGACCCAAGGGCTATGGGATAGCTCAGGATGAAAAAGAGAGGGAGAAGAACCCATCAGTGTGGTCTCATGAAGCAGATGCTGGTAACACTGCTCCCATTTCACAGCCCAGAAGAGCAAAGGTGATATGGCTAACCTGGCGCCGTGGTGCAGCAAAATGCTGTGACAAGAAGTGAAGTTGTTTCCTTTAGCAGCCTGCTCCTCCCCTCTGTTTTCGTCCTCTGCCCTTCTCTGACATTTTTTCCATGTCTCCTCTGTGGCTCTGAGATGGGGCTCCATGGCTGCCGCTCTGATCAAGAGCAAGGAGGCAGGCTGGGATCAGAAGCATCAGTAGCCTTGGAAAGCAGATAATGTCCTCCATCATAAAAGAAGAAAGCAGCATGTAATTACAATGACCAGAAAGGTGTTTCAGAAAAATGTTATCCACTCGGTGCCCTGAGGGTCTCCAGGGCTAAATAAAAGAGGGGCAAGAATCAAGTTTAAAAACTGTGCCCACTGCCATCCATGCTGCTTGAGCTCCAGCTCTGGCCTGGACTTCCTCAGTGGTCCAGCTGGAGGCAGCTCCATTTCTTTCCAAGATTTGGTGGTGGATGGTCTTGGGATCACTCTCAAAATGAAGCTGGGATGAGACAGCAGCAGGTTTTGCTCCCTCTGCTGTACACAGTCCTCCAGTGCTGTCCCAGACAACTTTGTACCCTGAACCACCTCCACCTGCCGTGCCCGACACTCCCTGACGCATTTAACACGTATCTTCAGCTTCACGTTGTAAACAGAATGCTAATGGGCTGTGAGACAGCCCTCTTCTTATTTCAGGCATTTTTGAGTTGGAAAAAAATCATGCAAAACACTGAAGATACCTTGCGAACAAGATGGCCCACAGGAATCTGGGGATCATGTCCTCTGCAGCACAGACATGGTCATCCTGCTCCATTGGCTGGTCAGCATAGGTTGCTCCCTGGCCCGTGTCAGCATCCTCTGAGCTTCCCGAGACTAGGGGTGAGGCTGGCCGGAGCGCTTGGCTCTCACTGAAATCTCCAAATAAATGTTACCTCTTGCCTCCTCCTCTTCTTTCAGACATCAACAGGAGCGACTGGGTGTTGAGCTCTGCTGTGATCGAATCCTGCGGTGGAAAAGGGCTGGGCTGGCACCAGCAGCAGTGAGAGGCAGGGTTTTGGGGGACCAACAGTAACAGCAGGCACGAAGAGGATACGTCTTCACCTGTCTGGTCCCAGTCCGCTCACCTGTAAGGAGCTCCAGGCGGGCAGATCCAGACGTGAGTTAATGCAGGATCGCAGCCCGAGGTTTTGCTTCCACCTTTGCCAGAGGCTTTGCATGAGTCTCGGCTTCCTTGACTGTGTAATGGGTACCTGGTGACTGACCTGCTTTTGTAAGGCTCCTGACAGGCAAAGGGGGCTCCGGATAATGTGGCTTCACCTACAGGTTTCCTGTATGTGCTGACAAAAATGATGCTGGTCAGGTTGGTGTTCTTACAGCAACAGATCAACCAGAGATCTGGATTTTTTTTTTTTTTTTTTTTTTTTAAAGGGGGGGGGACACCGACAGTAGCTGTCAATCTCAGTAAGTAAACACTTATTTGATGTGGTTCCGGTTTAAAAAAAAGAAACAAAAAAACCCCAAGTTCAACCCACAACCGAATCCTAAAAGCAACAACCTATGTTTCTTTTAAATGCATCTGCTAAATATTTACACTGCAAGCAGGCTAAATGAAAAAAAGAAAAAAAAAATAAATTGGAACTTTTGTCAGTGAACCAGATTGTGAAATGCCTTGAGGGAAAAGAAGATTTATTTGGGGAGAGGGGGAGAGGTAGGAATTTTCCATGCTATTGTAAAACATGAGCTCAAATTATATGATCCCCACAGCCAGTGAACTGCAAAGCTTCAATCAGCTGCCTTTTTTATTTATTTTTTCCCTTCCTCACTTTTCTATAAAGAGGAGGGGGAAAGACAGGAGTGTTTCACCAACTTCTGTTGACTGTTCCTTTTTTCTCCTGATTGAAATGTGTTGTTAAACAAGATCCCACATAATCTCAGCAGAGGGTTTCTCTCGCTCGCTCCCTCTCCTTCTGGGAAACCGCGATCAGTGCCATCGGCGCTTGATTATTTGCAAACTCCCTTCGCTTTTTTTTTTCCCCCCTTTTTTTTTTTTTTTTTTTTTTTTCCCTTTCTGTCCCGGTCCTCGTCCCCCGCTCCCTCCCTCCGTCTTTCTCTCCCTTTCTCTCCCCCCCAGTGCAACTTTTGCAGGCGCCCCGGCACACGCAGCCATGCCGCGCTGAGAGCGGGGGCACCGCGCCAGCCCCCCTCCTTCCCTCCCTCCCTCTCTCCCTCCCTCTCTCCTTCCCTCCCTCCCTCCTTCCCTCCTTCCTTCCCTTCCTCCCTCCCTCCCTCCCTCCCCAGCGCCGCCGTCCCGAGCCGGGGGGGCCCCGCCGCCCGCCGCCCCTGCCCGGCCCCGCGCCG